>CM050522.1:80231999-80459499 GCA_027563665.1 Antrozous pallidus
GATTGAGAAAAGGTCAAAGCTGGGCGAATCGCAAACCCTCCAGCAGTTCAGCCGGGACGTGGATGAGATCGAGGCGTGGATCAGCGAAAAGCTGCAGACCGCAAGCGACGAGTCCTACAAGGACCCCACGAACATCCAGGTGCTGACGGGCTGCCTGTCGTCCCCAGGAGGGTGTTAACCGGCGTCCGCGAAAGGGGGGCGCCTGTAAGACACTCCCGGGGCCCCTGGGGAAGCCCCGACATTGCCCTGGAAAGGGGAGCTGGTGCGAAGTGTGCACTCAGCTGTCTGTCAGCTCTCCGTCTCTATGGGAACGGTCCGTATCCACTAAAAAGTACGTCGAGTCCCCCTCTGTTTGCTGTCCCCAAGTGCCAGCTTCCCAGGGGAAGTATGACGGCAAGATGAGTTTCTGTTTAATAGCTGATTTGTGTGTTCACATCAGTGTACTGAACTCTTGTTTCAATCTGTTTTTGTAGCTTTCCAAGCTGCTGGTAAGTTTTTTTGTCTCAAAGTTTTAGTTAAATGAGCTCCAGTGTTTGTGTTCCTCTGTGTAGATTCTTGTTGTCATGGTCACACGCAGTCTGCGGGTGTCCCTTCGCCCATCTTTTCATTTCTAATCGCCCATCGCCCTCCATTCAAGTGTCCCTGTGAGATGTGGCTTTCTCTGTTGTCATTAGCCTGCAGCCCTTCATTCCCCGTTCCCTCTCCCAGTTATCAGGTAGGCAAGTTCTGTGCAGTGTTTGATTTGGGGGGCAGTAGTTGACTGCTTTCTTTCCAAAGGGGCTTCTTTTAAAAAATGAAATAATCAGCTTTTTTGTGTCGAATGGGCTCGTGGCCCTTAGTGGCCTAGAGCGGTGGGTCTAGTGGGGTTGAGAGTTTCGTGCTGGTCACTGGAGAGGGACGGGGGATCCTCAGCTCAATGGTCTGCTCCCAGAACCGAGGAGCCAGCGGGAGGGGCTGAGAAGAAAGCGGGCATCGCCCCAGGCGTGGTGAAGGGCGTTTCCATCCATCCAGTGCTGCTTATGTGGATGGAGGAGATGAAGAAATAGACCAGGTGGGATCGGAAACCAAAGAGCGATCAGAACAAGAAGAGGGAATTTGGGGCCTGGAGTCCTTTTTGCTCTTGTTCCGGGCGCAGGCACCTGGGCACACGCAGCCCAGTGGTGTCAGCGCTGCGCCCGCCAGCCAGGTGACTCCGTCCTCTGGCGGTCGCTGCCCCTGAAATGAAACACTTGATGCAGAATTCTCCCCGCCTGTACTGCTTTTCCTTAGCTCTTCCCCAGTAACGTCTCCACGAGACTGCCTTTCTCACCAGACTGTGCCACAGCCGTGTCCTCGCCCTTGTCTCGTGTCCCCGTGCCTCCTGGTCCTTCGTGGTTTAACACAAAAACGTTGTTAGGTCCGGGACCGGGCCCATCCGGCAGGAGCCACCGCTCTCCCAGGCTCTCTTCTTAGCAAAGAGAGTTCCTGCCTGGACTTCAGCCTGGATTTTACAATAGCCAGGAGTTTTGGTAACAACAGCTACCAAGTGAGAAGCCAGCAAAGCCACGGTCTGCAGCAGCTGTAGGCCTCTCCTCTGCCAGAGAGGTTCGGCCAGCCCCCCGTGTGCATCGCTTCGTAGCGACTGCTGCTAGACGCTGAGAGCTGTATGCGTGTCATGTCAGTCTGTCCCTAAGGAGAATGAAGAAATAGAGCAGATGGGATGGAAACTGACATCCAAGTAGATTCAGTTCTTCAATTGCCCATCGAGATCTTTAGCAGACTGTTAGAGAGTGTATAATTCTAGAACTTCACGCCCAGGTCGCCAGTCCTGCTGATTTCAGCTCAGCTCACTGTTGCTGAGCCGGTGCAGTTCCTCTCGCTGCGCCAGCCCTTGTGCTGAGCTCCCGGCAGACCGGCCCCCAAAACGGCAGATTCTTCGGTGCCTTCTCTAAAGATGTTGGCACTTGCCCCCAGATCTTTATGTTTGCTGCCACCCCCTTCCTTCTGAGGACCCTTCCCCTGGGAGATGTAAGTGCAGGGCAGGTTTTGAAAGGCGGTTTTGGTGTTTCAGAGCAAGCACCAGAAGCACCAGGCCTTCGAGGCAGAGCTGCACGCCAATGCCGACCGGATTCGTGGCGTCATCGACACCGGCAACTCCCTGATTGAGCGCGGGGCCTGTGCCGGCAGCGAGGACGCCGTGAAGGTAGGCCCGCTCCACGCAGGCTCAGGGACAACGAACGGGCTGGTTCCAACGGGTCAGAGGGCCCGGGCCTCACACAGGTGGGGACACGAGTGGGACCGGCTGCTCTGAGTGTCTCCCTTTCTCGAGTGTGTCAAGTCGGCCTTAGCAGAGCAGGTTCCTCATGGATTTCGCCGTCTCTGAGGGCTCCTCTTCCCCAGGTCCGGCTGGCTGCCTTAGCCGACCAGTGGCAGTTCCTGGTGCAGAAATCGGCTGAAAAGAGCCAGAAACTTAAAGAAGCCAACAAGCAGCAGAACTTTAACACCGGAATCAAGGACTTTGACTTCTGGCTCTCTGAGGTAACGCCGAGTTTTCCCTTCCCATCATCGGAGACGTTAGTCATTTGGGATGACAGTTCGTCAGCAAAACACAACCTTGGAGAGTCAGGGCTCTCCCCGTCGCCTCTTAGCAGAAGTCTTCGCTGTCGGATGTGAGCTGTGCAGGACTTAGAAGTAGCGGGAGGGATGCCTAGAGTAGAGGGAGCTTATTTGTGATGGGTCTTGGACTAGAGACCACTCCTCCATAGGGAGCGCGGAGAGAAACCAAGACAGCGGCGAGCAGGAAGCCGGGGTTGGCGGTGCGCTCTGTGGGGAGTTGGAGAAGGCGGAAAGCGTCACTGGAGGGGTTTAGAGCCCACCGCTCGGCCACGCCCCGTCTGCACATGCTCACTCGAATGTTTGTGTGGAGGTGTTTCACGTGTAGTTGGGCTCACCATGTAATTTTTACCGGTGTGCAGTGGGAGTGTTACCCCGAGTCTCTGGTAATTCCTCCTGAACATTTGAATAGCTACCCCAGTCCGAGTTGTGCCCCATGTAATCTCTCCCACGTGGCTGGACATCAGGCCTGCCAGGTTGTGGGCACTGTGCGTTGTGCGGCAGGGAGCATCCTGTGTAGTGACCGCTGCCCACGCTGCTCAGCCTTTCCCTTGCAGAGTTTCCTGGAAGTGGGATTGCTCTGCATTTTGCCATCAAACCCTTTAAGGCTCAGTGACCCTGCCTTAAGCTGTAACATTTACATTCACAGGCGCTTGAGGTTTTGATTGACAGAAAGGGAGAGCATCTTAGGCCGCGTGGGCTGATGCAGGCCGAGCATAGCAGTAACCTGTGATGGCGAGGCGTGCTGCCCTCCAGACTCGGGCCCGAAGAAGGGCCGGGCAGCTGGGTTGGGGGCTCGGTGTGCGCCGTGCCGCAGGCTTTCCCTCTGTCTCTGCCAGGTGGAGGCTCTTCTGGCCTCGGAGGACTACGGCAAAGACCTGGCTTCCGTGAACAACTTGCTGAAGAAGCATCAGCTGCTGGAGGCGGACATCTCTGCCCACGAGGTGAGCAGAGGGGCGGCCGCTCCAGTGTTTGGACACAGTTGTGCGTTTGGAACAGGGCAGGGGTGTCTGTCTCTCCAAGCAGAGGGTCCCAAACACTGTAGCCTTGGGACCACTTTGTACTCTGAACGTCACCGAGGGGCCCCAACGAGGTGTGGGCTTTCCTTAATATTCATCGTTGTTAAAGTAAATAAATGGTGAAAGTTAAATTTTACTAATGCACATCAGTGGGTTACATACCAGTGACTTCATTTGTATAGCATTCTCAAAATGACAAGTTAGAGGCGGAGAACAAGTTAGGGGTTAGGAGTGGGGTGTGCAGCTGTAAAGGTACCAGGAGATTCATTTGTGCTCCCAGGACATTGCCTGTGCCTTGATTTTGGTGGGGATCACACACATGCACACATGAGATAAAGCTGCAGAGCGTGACACGCACAATGAATGCATGTCGGAAAGTCGGCGGACCGATGCCCCCCGCAGGGGAACGGCTGGTTTTGTTCCTGTGCTCGGGAGATGCTGCGATGGGGAGAGGATACATAAATCAAGCTGTTTTTGCAACTTGGAGAATCTACAAATTTACTGATTAATTTAAAATAACCATTAGAAGTTAACATTTTTATGAATTATAACTAAATTTTTCTAAAAACAGAAAGCAAGAGTGGCATTGGCTATGTTTTTGCCAATCTCTTTAATGTCCAGCTTCATAGGGGATGGCTGGCTTCTCAGAGCTGCTTCTGATCTGTTAGCTGTGGTGCGTCTAAAAACACAGCCCCACACAGGTAGTCCGAGAAGGGAGCTGTGTTTCAATTCAGGTAATTAGTGTGAATATCTGCTGTTATACCAGACTCGGTAAGTGGTCATTTCTTAAAGGTTAGTTGCAAAATGGACTCTTAAGCTTTATTGGGTTTTACACTGTTTTCTATTAGAATGCACTGGTCCTTGTTGGACTTTGAATGGATTTTTTTAAAGTATTTTTTATTGAATTTTTACAGAGAGGAAGGGGGAGAGAGAGAAACATAGATCAGCTGCCTCCTGGACGCCCCCTACTGGGGCTCAAGCCTGCAACCAAGGTCCATGCCTTGACTGGAACTGAACCTGGGGCCCGTTAGTCTGAGGGACAACATTCTATCCACTGAGCCAAACCGGTTAGGCATTGAATGGATCTTTCACCCGGGCATGAGTTAGAGTCATCTGGAAAACACTGGCTCGCTGAGTTGTGTAGATCTTCTAAGTGTGGTCACGTTTCACTATTATCACCCCATTAGTGAGCGTCACCTCCGGTCTCACACCAAAGGCGTTACCTGCTGGAAAGCTGACAAGCTCATAGAAGCAGACAAAAGCTTTCCAAAATCCTGATTTTTCTCATGAAAACTTTAATGTTAGCAGCAAACTCAGTTGTCCTGTAAGTGACAGATTTGCCTTTTTCCTTCTCGACACGGTGTTGGGGAGGTCGCAGTCTGGGGCCGTCGCTGGCCGTTGCCTCCCCGGGAAATGGTCTGGACACGTGGCTCGTGGCGCCTGCACCACGTGCTTTTCCGCAGGACGGTCGTGGGCCTCCCTGTCACTCAGGCAGGGAGTGGCATGTACTCACAGACAGACAGTGCAGTTGATGGCTTTGCTGCTTTTTAAAATATTTTTTTATTATACGTTTGTTTTAAAGAGGCATCTCACAATACATACAAGACATTTTCTAATGGTAAAAGTTTGTATCATAAAAGATAAGTAAAAGCCAGTCAGAAATCCCCAAACATCTCCACAGTACCATATCCAAGTGTGCAAAATGGATATTATTTTGATGAATTCTGAATTCAGTCAACTGCTAAGTCACAGAGGTGAACTTTTTCTTAAATAGTTTGCGTGGACAGACACTGGTTTGCTGGGTGGTTTCCTGTGGTCACGTCCCTGGCGAGCAGGAAGCGGAGGGTACTAGGCAGTGCCCCTGTCCGTGAACGGCGCTGCGCCCGCTGCCCGGGCGGGCCGGAAGCAGGGCAGTCCGCGCACGACGGGGAGGGCCCCAGCGGGAGACGGGCCGGGCTGTTCCGGAGAAAAGGAAAGGCGGAGGAGCCAGAGATTCCTGAACCAAGAAGAGACAAAACCGTACCTGAGTGACCGACTTCCTGGCACCCCCTCCGAGAGGAGAGAACCGGACTGCCAGTTTTCAGTTCTCGGGGCAACACTTAAAACCACAAATTGGAGCCGTGGAGGTGGCATTTTTGCTGCTTTTTGGAGGGGTCTGTGAGCAGCCCGTTTCCGGGGCGTGCAGGGCGGGGAGAGGGTTCCTGTGTGCAGTGTGGCGCCCGGGCGCAGGCATCAGCACCCCGGCGCCACTGCCGGCACAGCGTCCCTGTAAACGGACAGTTGTGTTGTTGTGAGCATAGTTTTGACCTGGTAGACCCCCAGGGGACCGCATACCACATTGGAGAACACCCCCACTCCACACCAAACGTGTCTTAAACCGCCTTCACCAGTCAGGACGTCCTGGGCTGTACTTTCGAGCAGGTATTCCCGGGGACCCAGATTTCTGACCTCTTCGTGACGTCCCCTCCCCCAGGATCGCCTGAAGGACCTGAACAGCCAGGCGGACAGCCTGATGACCAGCAGCGCCTTCGACACCTCCCAAGTGAAGGACAAGCGCGACACCATCAACGGCCGTTTCCAGAAGATCAGGAGCATGGCGGCGTCCCGGCGAGCCCAGCTGAACGAGTCCCACCGCCTGCACCAGTTCTTCCGGGACATGGACGACGAGGAGTCCTGGGTCAAGTGCGTGCTCCGGGCCGCTGGGCCCCCCGGAGCCTCGAGTGACAGAGGAACCCGGGGCTGAGTGAGGCAGGGGGTCCCGGCTCCCTGGCCATGAGATTTGGTCCCTCCTGGCTGTGTGGCGAGGGGGGGAGTGGCAGAAAGGGCCCCCCAGCCACGCTGTGCTGAGGTCCAGCTCTGCCGCTCACCGGGAGGCGCCTCCGTTTCTTCCCGTGTCCGGGCCCGCAGTGAGGGTCAGCGAGGGCCTCCCGGTGGCAGAGACACGTGGTGTTTACACGAGACCTTGGTTAGACCCCGCCCTGAGATCCCTGGGGTCATCAGTTCTTGAAGCTTCCTCTCCCCCCCCCAAAATTTCAGTCTCCATTTCTAGTTGAAGGAGCATATAAACAGACCAATTTTAAGGAAGGGGGAATATCTCAATTCCTCGATTTAAAAAATTACATCCATGTCTTTATAATCCCCATGGGTGGTGTGTGTGTTTGGTAAAGTAGGTTGAGGGGCAGTGCCACAGGCACCTTGTTCTCCAGAGCACGCGGCCCTCTGCGGAGTCGGCACAGCACGTGCCCCCCGTTCGCACAGGACACTGTCCGTCTGGGAAGCGGCTTTTGTTTCCCAGAGATCGGCGGTGTTTTCCTGGAGGAGCCGACCGGTGTGGGTGAAGGACACCGTGGGGCTGCCGGTTTCCCCGCAGTCGGCCAGACGTCCCCGCCGAGAGGGGCGCGGGGCTGACGCCGCCGGCCTGTGTGGTGCAGGGAGAAGAAGCTGCTGGTGAGCTCTGAGGACTACGGCCGCGACCTGACCGGCGTGCAGAACCTGCGGAAGAAGCACAAGCGGCTGGAGGCGGAGCTGGCTGCTCACGAGCCTGCGATCCAGGTGAGGGCCCTCCCCCGGCCGAGCGGCCAGGGCACCCACGAGGAAACCTTGGTTCCCCTCACCGCCCGGGGGCCGCCCGGTGTCTGGCCCCTCACCCCAAGCCGGGCGGCGGGAGGTCTGAGCTCGAGGCTGAGGCTGTCGCTGTGCCCGGGCCGCAGGGTGTGCTGGACACGGGGAGGAAGCTGTCGGACGACAACACCATCGGGAAGGAGGAGATTCAGCAGCGTCTGGCGCAGTTTGTGGAGCACTGGAAGGAGCTGAAGAAGCTGGCGACCGCGCGGTGAGTGGCCGGGAGGGCACGGGGCCCGCTGGGACTCGGGAGCCGCCCGGAGCTTCGGGGCCTCCTGCTGCCTCCAGGACCCTTTCCGTGGTGTGTGAAGCCACCCTGACAGGTCTCTAGCTGGTTCCAGGATGGCGATCAGAACCCGGTGTCTGTCCCAGTTTCCCGTTTGCCCAGCACGGTCTCTGCTCGGGGGGTGCAGAGCTTGATGAACCGCTTACGCCCCACACTGTCAGTCTCTGTAAGCGTGTCAGCCGTAGGGTCCAAGCTGGAGGCGGTCCTGCTGAAAACTTACATCCGTTATGTCCGTTTCTCCGCGCGCAGGGGCCAGCGGCTGGAGGAGTCCTTGGAGTACCAGCAGTTTGTCGCCAACGTGGAGGAGGAGGAGGCCTGGATCAACGAGAAGATGACGCTGGTGGCCAGCGAGGACTACGGAGACACCCTGGCTGCCATTCAGGTCAGAGACACCGAAGGCGCTGCCTGCCTCCTCTCTCGGCGCCGCCCCTGTCCCCGTTGTCCTGCGCGTTTTCGGGCTGTGCTCTCACCAGGAGACCCAGCGCCAGCAGCCACGGTCTCCTTGGTTTTTGCCCTCAAGGTCTCAGGCCAGAGATGGCCCTCTGTGGACAAAACTGGCCTGGCTCTGAGCCCCTGTTGGGGCCCTGCTGTCCGTCAGCTGTGTCGTTGGGATCGTTACCACGACGACTAGTGCTCTGTCGCTTTGCTGTGGCCACCGGAACAACGCACCAGCAGGTGGCTTTAAAAACAACAGCCGTTTATTGTCCCCGTTCTGGAGGCCAAGGCCTGAGGTCGGGGGTGGACAGTCCTTGCTCTCTGAGCTTCTGGGTGAGGAGCCCCCTGGCCCTCCAGCCCCTGTCACCCCGGCGCGCTTGGCCGTGGCAGCATCACCCTGACTCCGTCTTGTTCAGCGGTGTCTTCTCTGTGCCTGTCTCCCCAGGGCATTCTCGCTGGTGTTTCTGGGCCCAGGGTTCCCTTTTCTTTAAGGACATTGTCATCAGAGTAGGATGCAACCTGATGACCTCGTCCTACTGTGGTCACCTCACATCCGGTCGCAGGTGCCAGGACGTAGGAAACCGTATCTCTTAGGGGCGCACAATTCAACACACATGTTGGTAACGCCGCCCTGTGAGCACCCGGAAAACCCTGTATTCCGAGGACTGGGTCTCGGAGCACGGCAGCACTGAGACGCAGGGCGGCAGGAGGACGTCCAGATGGCGTCGCTCACGGGGCCGGCACTGTCCCTCCAGTGCCCCGCCTCAGCGGCTGGACCCGCTCCCGTGGGCAGCAGTCACAGGCCGCCTGGGGTCATGGGTGGAGGAATCAGCTCCCCTCTTGATAGGAGGGGCTGCCCGTTCTGGTGGAACGTTCCTGAATGCGAGCCACCAACTGAGGAAGCAGCGTTTACACCCCCAGAAGGGGGCAGCCCTGAGCGCCCCTCACGATGGGGTCCGAGCGGCTCCTCGGGGACCCGGGTGCAGTGAGGGACGTGGGGAGGGTGTCCCTCCCGTGCGCCTGGGGCCTGACGCCTGGTCTCAGCGCTTCGGTGTCTGGAGCAGACGTGGCCGGTCTCTTAGGGGATGCGTCCACTGAGCCTCGGGGCGGGTCTAGAGGGGAACAGGCTGCCGATCGGCCCTTCCGAAAGGCCTTCCGGGCGTCACTTCCCCAGGCCAGTCCCCGCCGGCCGCCCGCGCTGCGGCCTGGTTTTCCTGCCGCCAGAACGACTTTGAGGTCCGTACCCGCCGGCCGTCTGAGCGCCCAGCGGGCCTGACGTGAGGGCGTGCGCCCCGGGCCTGAACCCTCTGCCGGAGCTGCCTCAGGCCATGCCCGGCGCTCAGAGCTCCCTGCTGCCCCGCAGGGCCTGCTGAAGAAGCACGAGGCTTTCGAGACGGACTTCACCGTGCACAAGGACCGTGTCAGCGACGTGTGCGCCAACGGCCAGGACCTCGTCAAGAAGGTGAGTCCTGCCGCCGGGAGCACCCGGTTTCGGGTGCCGGGACCCCGCGTGCTGACGCCTCCGTTGTCCCCAACACTCACCCCCGGGACAGTCACCAGAGGTTTGCACCAGGCCAATGGCAAGTCCGTCCCTGTGTCTCACCAAGAGGAAGGGGACGCGATGTGGCCATTTCCCCCAGTTTGCTCCAATGGGCAGTGACTCCACGGCACTGACCACCTGACGAAGCGGAGGGCGCCCGCCGGTCCCTCCCCCGTGGCTGCTCTTGTTCGCTTCTCGAGTGACGAAGCCCGCCATGGGGGCAGCAGCCGTGCCCGTGAGCAAGTCGTAAACATTGCCCATCCAGCCACCGCCAGAGACCCTGGCAAGGCCTTTGCCAGCCTTCCAGACTTCTCTGCACACACAGCTCCCGGGATGGAGTAGATGCCTCGTGGCTTACACCCTCTGTCAGCTACCTGCCACCCGGCTCTGACACCGCGTCAGAGGTCAGTCTGTCCAAATCGCAAGTGTCTCTCTCAGAGAGCCTTGATGGAGGCAGGAGGGCTCGGGGCTCGCTCCACAGCGGGCCCTCCCGCGGCAGTGCCATCCGAAACGTCCCCGCCGTCGGGAGTGAGTCTCCTCTGGTCGTTTAGCACAAGGACAGACACGGAGCACCACAGGCGAGCCGCTCTTCACGTTATCCTGTCTCAGACCGTCCACCGGAAGCTGCCTCACCGCAGCCTTGGGCCGTAATCAGGCCGGAGATGGGGCCACGGGAGGTGACAGCGTGTACAGCCAGGCTCCCTGAGGGCCTTCTGCCTGGTGGGCGAGCAGTAAAACGAACTCCAAACGGAGGCTGTAGAGGTGGACGGGGGCGTGGAGACGTGGCTGAAACCTCCCCCCCCCCCCCCCCCCCCCCCCCCCGCCTCTCTGTAAACTTCCCGCTGGCCTGGCCGGGAGATGTTTCCAAGTTTGACTTTAACCGAGGCTGAATCCATGTGTTCAGAGTTTGTAAGTTTCAGTCTCCACAGCGGCAAAGCACTTTCTGACCATTGTTTTTACTGACGGCGTGATAGCCATTCTTGGGATGCAGGGTATTTTTTCTGAGCGGTAACGGGCTTTTTCCAGTTTTTTGCTACCAGAAATAACGTCGACACGTCATTGTGCCTTAACATTTCAGCCTGGCCCTCGTTATTCCTCCAGAGCTCCCTTCCGTGGGACTGCAGACCCATCCTCAGGCTTTCTCTGTGGCTCTCAGAAGCCCCCCCCCCCCCCCCGGGTGGATGGTGCCCGCGATGGATGGCACACGGGGCGCATCTTCCAGAAACGGAGGCCTTTCGGGAGGGAGGGCCAGGGCCGGGCACGGCAGCGGGGGGAGGCTGACCAGGTGCTTCTCTCCCGGGCCCAGAACAATCACCACGAGGAGAACATCTCTTCCAAGATGAAGGGCTTGAACGGCAAGGTGTCCGACTTGGAGAGAGCGGCCGCCCAGAGGAAGGCGAAGCTGGACGAGAACTCGGCCTTCCTGCAGTTCAACTGGAAGGCGGACGTGGTGGAGTCGTGGATCGGTAAGCGCGGCCTCGGAGCCCCGCGGCGCCTCCGCTCCCTGTGCAGTGGGTTTCTTCTGCAGGAGGGAGCTGATCACGTGGGCAGAGAGCCCGCCTCCAGGGCACACCCCTGGCGGTAGCAGGAGGGGCCAGTGTCCTCACCCAGAGTCCCAGGGCCTCAGTGGCCAGCCTGGGCCACCCAGGTTCGCACAGGCCCCTGGCCTGGGGAAGAAGCAGTGACCGTCACAGCAGCCGGCACCAGTGGCATCAGCACTGCCCCCCGCTGCTGGGTCCAGGGTGTGACCGGCCTCCTCGAGAGCAGGAAGCAGCCTGGTTTGGGGACCAAGTGGCCTTAGTGGTTGTTATCACTTAAATAGCGCTTGAACCTGCTCTTGGTGACGCGCGTGGAGAGCGGGGTCTGGGGTGCAGGCAGGCAGGGAGCGTGGCCCGGAGACTGCTGTCGGGAGAGCTGACATTTAAACCGGGGTCAGCGGGGTATTTCCCATGCTTGGTTTCCAGGTGAAAAGGAGAACAGCTTGAAGACAGACGACTACGGCCGAGACCTGTCTTCTGTCCAAACTCTCCTGACCAAACAGGTCAGTGGTGATTGGTGGGGAGTCACTCCGATAGCACTTCCCGGCCGGTAAACGGCGGCGGCCTCTGTCACTGAGACGTTTGACTCCGCCAGGTTGGACCCTAGGGACTCGGCGGTAACGAGATGCAGGCCTGGTCCTCGGAGCTTCCGCACTGGGCGTGTGCGGTGGCCTCCGGTGCTAACGTGCGCGCAGCACGCGGTGTCTGACCTCAGCGCCTGCGGGGCGGGGGCAGGGAAGAGGCTGCGGTTGGGACCCGCAGTTGGAGGGACAGGCAGAACGGAGGCGGGTGTGCCGGGGCAGGACGGTGGGGGGGTGGGGGGGGACTCCAGGCTGACAGACTGGCTAAGGCACCAGACAGAGTCCGAGTGTCCCTGGTCACTGAGGACGACTCGTGGCTCCTCTTCCAGGAAACCTTTGACGCCGGCCTGCAGGCCTTCCAGCAGGAGGGCATCGCCAACATCACGGCCCTCAAAGACCAGCTGCTGGCCGCCAAGCACATCCAGTCCAAGGCCATCGAGGCCCGGCACGCCTCCCTCATGAAGCGATGGAGCCAGCTCCTGGCCAACTCGGCCACCCGCAAGAAGAAGCTGCTGGAGGCTCAGAGTCACTTCCGCAAGGTGAGGGTGGGCCGGCAGGCTCAGCGGCCCAACGCCAGGCAGCGGGACCCGTCTTCCACTTGCCAGGCTCTGTGCCCGTTGGCACAGAGGTTCTGCCCGAGGGCATGGGGTCAGCTTCAACCGAGGCAGTGAGCTCCCTGCCTGTGAGCGTGCCATCCAGAGTCCCCGAGCAGGCGGAGGCCCGAGACCGGGGCGGGCGGGGGGGGTGGGGGGTGACAGCGAAGACAGGAGTGGAAGGGGGAGGAGGAGCCACGCCAGCCCCTGGTGCCCAGGGAGCTCCCTGCCGTTCCGCCCCGCCCCCGCCCAGCCCGGTGGCTGTCCCGACTCCGTCCCCTCTCTTTCAGGTGGAGGACCTCTTCCTGACCTTTGCCAAAAAGGCTTCTGCCTTCAACAGCTGGTTTGAGAACGCGGAGGAGGACCTGACAGACCCCGTGCGCTGCAACTCCCTGGAGGAGATCCGGGCCTTGCGCGAGGCCCACGGCGCCTTCCGCTCCTCCCTCGGCTCCGCCCAGGCCGACGTCAGCCAGCTGGCCGAGCTCGACCGCCAGATCAAGAGCTTCCGCGTGGCCTCCAACCCCTACACCTGGTTCACCATGGAGGCGCTGGAGGAGACCTGGCGGAACCTGCAGAAGATCATCAAGGTGCCCCTCCTGTCGGGCTGTCGGCCCGGGCCCCTCAGAATCCCCTTCGCAGGAGGGCGATGGGACTGGGCGGAGGAAGCGGGCTTTGTTTATGAGAAGTCACCGTGTCAGCATAGCACCCCTTACCTGTCCCGTCAGTTCCACGGCACAGCTTGCCAGAGTTCTGGCAGGGGTTCGAGCAGCTAGAGCTGTCTCCCGGACTTTTTCCTGGTCTGGGTTACGGTTGACACAGTCCTTTCTGACCTCATAGCCAGCTTCTCGGGTTCGGCATCAGAAAACAGCTTCCCACTCCTTCCCGTCAAGGCCAGCGGGCCCCTTCCCCAGGGCAGGGCCGTCAGCCCGGGCCTGTCTGTGCCTGAGGGGCTGACAGCTGCTCCGTCCTCAGGAGAGGGAGCTGGAGCTGCAGAAGGAGCAGCGCCGGCAGGAGGAGAACGACAAGCTGCGGCAGGAGTTTGCGCAGCACGCCAACGCCTTCCACCAGTGGATCCAGGAGACCAGGTGCGGCCCCGCCTGCTCCGCCCCGGGGCTCCGGGTCCAGGGGAGCTTGGCCTGAAAGCAGAAGGCATGCTGGGAGATTAGGGTTAGGAATGGGAACCGCGGGCGGGTGGCATTAGAACGTGTTCTTGAAGTTACTTTTTCAGGGGGTGGGGCAGGCGGTGCCAGAGGGTGCGGGTGAGTGCGGGGCGGGCACTGACGTTGGCTTTGTTTTCTTTGTGTCGCCCCTTCCCGATGGCTGCTGTTCGGACACCACCTTGTCGCCCCTTCCCGATGGCTGCTGTTCGGACACCACCTTGTCGCCCCTTCCCGATGGCTGCTGTTCGGACACCACCTTGTCGCCCCTTCCCGATGGCTGCTGTTCGGACACCACCTTGTCGCGGCTGCTTGGATCCCACCCGCACAGGACATACCTCCTCGATGGGTTAATATTGTCTTACTTCTCCGGGCTCGTGGTGTGGTGTCTCTGTGCTTGTCCCTCTGTCCCCCATGGCCTGGCTTTCCGAGGACCCGGGGAGGGGGGTGCCCTTCCTGCCCAGGGCAGGCTGTACTTGCCCTGCCTCATCCTGTGTGCCCTGCCCCACGGCCCACTGTCCCTAATGGCCTGCGGTCTGGGGAGGGGAGCCACCCCCTTCCTGTCCCAGTGCAAGTGCTCTTGGGCGAGGAATGTGACACCCGGAAGGCCAGAGCCTCTGGGAGCCCCACTCCGGCTCGTGCCTCCGCCTCACGTGTGCACTGGGACTGTATTGAGTCCTTAGGAAGGCCTTGGGCATAAAGCAGGATGCCCATGTTGGGGGGCTCAGGCTGGTTCAGGAAGTCCCTAGCTGGGTCCTGATCCCTCCCCAGCAATCCCAGTTTTCCTGGGATGGGGGGACAGTATCGTTTATCCTAATCGGAGGCAAAAGTACCCTGAGTTTCTGAGTGATCAGGCGGGGTTCGGGAGGAGTCGAGCAGAGCCGACCCGCCCGGTCCCAGTAGGAGCCTCTTCCCAGGCCTTGGCTTCTGGCTGAGGCGGTCACCTTCGCATCCTCTCCCAGGCCACTGTCAGGGCCAGGGTTGGTGGTAGCACCGTGCTTTACACTCGCACTCCTGAGGCTCTGCACAGGGGAGGGCAGCATGGGAGCGTGTGCCCCGGTCTGTCCCCACGTGCTGAGGGCAGAAGGCTCAGCGCGTGGCATTCAGGGAGCAGTTTCAAGCTTGAGCTCGTGAGAACCCTGGTGTCCGCCTTCCTCCCGGGCCCGGGGCTGTGTCTGCTGGTCCCGGTCTTGTCTCCGTAAGGTGCTGTGCTCCCCTGACTGTGTGGCTCCTCCCAGCCCTGCCCCGTCTCGCCCAGCCCGTGTGCACCCCCAGGCCGGCCCTCAGCGCTCCCTCCACCAGGCCCCCGCCTGGCTCCAGGGTGCCCTGCCTGTGCACTGCCCGCGTGGGCCTGTGGCGTGTGTCTGTCTCGGTATTGCTCTCGCCTCCCCTCCCTTTGGTGTATTCACTTGGTTTCTTTTCTTTAAATAGCATAGCGTACCGTCGGGTCATTCGTGTCTATCAGTATGAAGTTGGGGATGATCTGTCTGGAAGGTTTTTCTCCTCTTATTTCTCTTACCTCACTGTGGTTTTACAATGCACTCGACCTCCCAGGCGGCTCCGCTTTCTGACTAACCCGCTGCCCTCGGCCGCTTGGGACAGAGGGGCCTGTCCTCCTCCCCCTGCGCAGCACCCGGCCTCCGTCCCCAGGTGCTGGGGGTGCTTTGCCCTGGGGACATGGCATGACTGTGAGTCTGATCTGCTGGGGTAGGAGGAAGCCTGGTGCCTGCCTTGCTAGACACTCTGACCTGGGGGAGATGTCAGAGCTAACCCTGGCTCACTGGGTGTGGTTGGGGTAAATGTGGGTATGGGGGAGGCTGGGCTAAAATCCCACTAAGGACACACAGTGTGACTGTCTGCACGTGACCCCAGCCTGAGTGTCGTCTTCGTTCACTGGTAGCCCTCTGTGACCTCGCACTGTGTTACGGGAAGATGGGGGCTCTTCAGAGCCCGGCCCTGGGAGGAGCCTCTGTGTCCCGATCCCGGGTCCCAGGTCCGAGTCCGGGGCTCAGTCCCAGCCACTCCCTCCTCTGGGCAGAATTAGACATGTTTTAAAGTCTGTGTCTAGCCATGATCTCTTGGCACCAGTTTCCGTGTCTGAGGGGTCATCTGACAGCCCCTCCCCTTGAATGTGGCTCCCCTCCTCCCTAAGGTCTCCCCGCCTGTCAGTGGCAGGTTATGGGGTGTCTGACTGCAGAGGGGGTGCGCTGTCAGTCGGGCCTGCAGCCCACCTCTGCTCCTTTAAAGTCTGTTCCTGGGTCCTCTTGGGCCCATCACCAAATCACAGTGGGGCTGGGCCTGACAGGAGGGTCCTATCTGGGGGCAGGCTGGCGGGGCCCGGCCTGGCCCACCAGTTGGCCTTGGCCAGGCGGCTCGCCACCTCTGAGACAGAAACACTGCCTGCTGCTCTCAGGGCCGGCAGGAAGAGAGCCAGTGGCAGATAGGCTGTTTCCTTAATAAAACGAACTGGAGATGCAGGCCCTGTTTTATCTAGATAGTTCCTTGAGAGCTCGCTCAGGCCCCTCCCTCACTGCGCTTCCGTGTTTAGGTCCTGCATGGTGGAGGAGTCCGGGACCCTTGAATCCCAGCTGGAAGCTACCAAAGTAAGTGCCCCAAGGGCTCCTGGCTCGGCTGAGGCCCTTCACCCAGCCACCCCTGCAGGTCTGGCACCAGGTGGGCTCACAGCAGCCGGGTCCCCATCAGCTGGAGGAAAGTCTTGGAGGATTGCTGCCTGGAGCCCTCTTGACTTAGCAGTTTCCCCGGCAGGTCTGCCCACTGTTTGTGGCTCTCGCGCTGAAGACTTTCCCTCTCCTGAGGCTGCTGGACTCTGCCCCTCATCCCCACCCACCTTTCTTTCCCATTGCACACAGCCATGCTGGGCTCAGGCTGGGCGGGCATGGCCATTAGCCAGCTCTTGGGCTTGGGGACCAAGGTGAGAGCTCCTATCCCGTGTGTCTTCACGCACCCACCCCGCACCCCGCAGCGCAAGCACCAGGAGATTCGAGCCATGAGAAGTCAGCTGAAGAAGATTGAGGACCTGGGGGCGGCCATGGAGGAAGCCCTGATCCTGGACAACAAGTACACGGAGCACAGCACGGTGGGCCTGGCCCAGCAGTGGGACCAGCTCGACCAGCTGGGCATGCGCATGCAGCATAACCTGGAGCAGCAGATCCAGGCCAGGTACCTGAGCTGCTGGGAGCCGGGGGAAGAACAGTCTGAGCCGCCTGACCTGTCACCCAGCGTCAGCAGTCACATTGCTGCTGTGGGGGACTCGATCCCGAATTCTGTTTTCTTCCAGGAACACAACAGGGGTGACTGAGGAGGCCCTCAAAGAGTTCAGCATGATGTTTAAGTGAGTGCACTGTGCCCTGGGGTGGGGCAGGGGCCCAGCAGGGCCTGCGTGCTGAGCTGCCCTGGGCTTTGTGCTGCAGACACTTCGACAAGGACAAATCCGGCCGCCTGAACCACCAGGAGTTCAAGTCCTGCCTGCGCTCCCTGGGGTACGACCTGCCCATGGTGGAGGAAGGGGAACCCGACCCCGAGTTCGAGGCGATTCTAGACACTGTGGATCCAAACAGGTGAGCCTCAGAGACGTAGTGGAAGCGGCTCTGCCCCACTGCCCCTCCTGCTCACTGCACTTTCCTCCCCCGACCCCCCAGGGACGGCCATGTCTCCCTGCAAGAGTACATGGCCTTCATGATCAGCCGGGAGACGGAGAACGTCAAGTCCAGTGAGGAGATCGAGAGCGCCTTCCGGGCCCTGAGCTCCGAGGGCAAACCTTACGTGACCAAGGAGGAGCTGTACCAGGTCTGGCTGGGCCTCCACTCCTGTCCTGGGGAGGTTAGGGCGGAGCTGGCTCTACAGTAACAGACCCCCACCTTGGAGCCCCCCCTGCTGGGTGCAGGTGTTTCATGCCCACGTACAGGAATGTGGGTCCAGGCCAGAGTTCCGTATCCGGCCCTAGAACTGGCTTTGGACTCTGGGCATTAACGTTTTTGAAGTCTCTCCAACCCGCCTCCGCGTGGCTCACGGTGCCATCTTCCCCTCCAGAACCTGACTCGGGAACAAGCCGACTACTGCGTCTCCCACATGAAGCCCTACGTGGACGGCAAGGGCCGTGAGCTCCCCACGGCTTTCGACTACGTCGAATTCACCCGCTCGCTCTTCGTGAACTGATCCTCTGCTCCCAGTCAGCCCGGCCCGCGCTGCCTGCCCTGCTGCCGCCGCTGCATGTCCGCTCCGCTCCGCTCTTACGAGAAACGCCAGACAGCAGTGTTACTCTCCGCTGTAACCTTAAACCCGCTTAGCTTGGGATGAAACTTAGAAAATGGTGCTTCGAGGAACTGCTTCTGGCCCAGTGGCAGTCACCAGGCTGCAGGGGACCCAGATCCCGTTGAAGCCGGCTGCCCCATTCCGACGCCAGACAAACCTAGGCAGCTGGCTGGTTTCCCTTGTTCTCCCCCCCCCCCCCCCCGTTTGTTTTCATGTAAAAGACAAATAAATGACAACTCTCCCCCAAAACGGTGGCCTGTCTTCATTTAGCTCCCATCAGAAGTACACAGCTCAGCACAGATGTAGCCTCACCCTCTGCACCGAGGGGAGGGACACTGGGCCACAGCTTGCCCTCAGGTGGCCACCTCCGCTGCCAGCTGCTCCAAGTCCTCTGTTTCCGAGGGCCCCTGCTGAGTGAACTCGGTGCTCAGCTGCCACACCTTCACGGTGCCCTGGGCGTCGCCGGCAGCCAGGAGCTGAGTTTGCTGGCAGTTGAATTCAAGACAGTAGACGGGGCTTTCATCCTGGGTTTGCTTGATTGAAACGGTGGGCTTCTGGGAGCTTTTCTGGAGATCAAACAGCTGCACTTCGCCTTCGTGGAGAGAGAGTGTGGGTGAGAGGTCTGCCCTCTTCCTAGTTCGCTGTGCGCTTGGGAAGAGAAACTCCAGAGGCCACAGTTCAAAGTAAGGACGCTGCCCACGTCAGCTCCTGCCCACCCAAGGGAAGGCACCACCAGTGCAGTCTCCCCAGCCCAGAATCCCAGGGCACTTTAACGATCCGCCCCGGTGTCCCAGTGCCTACCTTCCCCAGAAGCTGCCGCAAACACCAAGGGACGCACCGGGGACCAGCGCACAGCGAACAGGTACTTGTGGGACAGCTGCAGGGAGGTCAGCGGCTGGGCCTGCAGCATGGAGTACAGGTGGATGTGCCCATCGGTCCCTGCGCTCAGGAAGAGGTTCCTGGATGGGAGGTGGGGCAGAAAGCCAGGCGAGCGGATGAGTGCTGGGCCTTCAGCCTCCCCGGACCCCCAAACCTGGTGTCCTCAGTATGAGGGTCAACCACCAGAGTTCTGGACACCAGAGCTCAAAGGGAGAAAGCTGGTCCCAGACCAGACTGCAGGTCCTTGGAGCAGTTACATGTGAGGCCTAGTGGAACGCCCCCACCCTCCCTGTGCCAGAGGCCCTGTGACAGGTGGAGAGTGCCCCCCTGGCTGGGCCCTCCTACCTGTGGAAGGGGGAACAGCTCACAGAGTAGACAGGACCGCCGTGGGGGGAGAAGGTGAACTGTGCCGGGGCCCGCAGGCACACAGAGCTGGGCATCCGCGTGAGCGCCGCCTCCTCCACTGCCAGGGAGCACTTGAGCGGGAAGCCGCCTTCCGTGCCCAGAACAAAAAGGCTGGGGTCGAAGCTGGAGAATGCCACCGCCGTGGTTCCCACCTCGGTCTCCCCACGGTGAGGCTGCGGGGAAGGGGGCGGCAGAGCCGGGGGAAGCTGGTTAGTATCGCTAAGGAGCCCAGGCATTTATGACGCTGTGGCCTAAAGCGCTCACGCAGCAAGTCCTGGCTCAGCTGGTGGCACCACCGCCAGCGCCCCTGCCCTGCTGCCCCCGAGGCTCGCCCTCAGGGAGGTCCCACAGGCCGGGGCTGCCTTCGGGGCCATTTGTGGGGTTCTCGGCCTCGTACCTTCTTCAGCTTGGTGTTCCTCGGCAGCTGCTGCACAACCAGGGCGAAGCCCTCCGTGAGCTGCAGCTGGCCCGGCCCGGCCGCCTGCCAGAGCAGCACCTTCCCGTCCGTGGCCACGCTCAGCACCCGGAAGCGGTGGCTGTGGCGGGGCTCCGGAAGCCAAACCACCTGGGACAACAGGGTGTGGGGACGAGGTTGAGAAAGGGATACCTGCTGCTTGGCCTAACCGCCCCCTCCCATGGGGCAAGACCAAATGTCATCCCCCGTGCCCCTCCCCTTCTCTTCCAGGAAAGGAAAAAGGAATCCCGAGGCTTAGGCCTGGGAGGCAGCCAGCAAGGCCCCTCCCTGTCCCAGCAGAAAGCGGGACAGCTGGCGGCTGGGAACGGCCCGGGGAGTGGCGTCTGAGGGGGGCAGGGGTGACTCATGTCCTGGGAGCTCCAAGAATGCTGAAGGCAGCTGTCCAACTGCCAACCCTGGTGCCCTTCCTCCATGACCGTGCCCAGCGGCACCCTCTCTCCTGCTCTGCCTCAAGAAGCAGGCCCACAACAGCAAGGCCAGCTGAGAGAGAAGGTGCCACCCCAAACCCGCTGCTCTGACCTGGTACACGGGGTCTGTGTGCGTGTCGTCCGTCAGGCCCGTGCGCCAGAGCAATGGGTCTTCAGGACGGCTCATGTCCCACACCAGCACCTCGCCGCTGTAGAGCCCCCCTGTGGGACCAAGCAGGCCGGGCCCGGCTGACCCCTGCCCAGCAGCCCAGCTTCCTGGCCAAGCACCTGCCCTCCCGCCCGCTGAGCCAGGATGCAGTCACTTCCCAGAAACCATCCCGAGAAGTCCAATCCCCAGCAGGCCTCACTCCTGCTGTGCTTCACCCAGGACGCTCCTCCCACCGCCAGGCAGCTCCCTGCCAGCAGTGAGTCCCTCTCCCTGTCACCACGGGCTCCTGTACCAATGGCAGCCCTGAGGTGCCTGTTCTTGTCCTGGCCAAGCTGCACCCTGCATGGCCCACCCCCCAAGACTCAACTAAGGACATGTCTCCTCTTCCTCCAAGCTCCACGCCCGGCTCAGGCCCACTCGGCATTCTCACCCGAGCACAGGGTCACCTGTGGTCTCTGCCCTGACCGTGCCCAGGGACCGAAGGCCCCCTGGAGAGCCCCCCTCGGCCCCCCTCTGCAGTGGAAAGCAGCCCGGACAGGCTGACAGCTCACCTGCGATCTGAGACGGCTGTGTGGGGTGGAAGGCCAGGCACATGACAGCGCTGGGCACCTCCACCACCGCGGACGGCTGCCGGGGGTGCAGGCCGCGCCGGTCCAGGTTCCAGGCGCACACGAAGGACTTCAGCGTGCTCCAGTCCCCGTCATCCAGGCTGCACGGGGACATGCCCGAGCTGGCTCCGCCCCTCGGCCCGGGGCTTCATCCTGCCCCCCTCCACCCCCACCCCCCACAGATGGGCTGTGTCCCCATCAGACCTGTTGTACTTAGTAACAAAGTGGCACAGGCTTCGCATGGCACCCCGAGGGCATGACTTTCTCTGGGAAATGGTCCCCGGGAACCAAGAAGGGGCCCACACAATGGTGGGTGGGGGAACCCTCACACATCAGGAAACTGCTCATGGAGAAGGCGAGGCAGGCCCAGGGCTCACTGCCCAGTACTGGCCAGTGGGCACTATGAGTCCTGGGCTCAAAGCCCCTCCCTCCTTACCACCCCACTGCCTGGGCAGCCTTGAGAGGAGTCCCGGAATGACCAAGCATGGGCCAACCCTGTGCAGACAGGGCACCAGATTCAGATGAGGCCTGAGGGCCTCCCACTGCCCCACCTGCCCCTGCGGCCACTCACCGGCCATAGGCACAGGCCACCACGGAGCCCGTGCTGTTCCAGGAGACGCTGGTCACGTGCAGACCCTGCCCTTGGGCTGGGGGGTAGCCCAGGGTGTGCAGGCAGGTCACCTGCGAGAGACAGACCATCCCCAACCCTGAGTCCAGAAGCCACCCAGCAGTGGCCTCGATCCCACTAACAAAAAGCACAGGCTGGGTCCTCCCAAATGCCGGGAGCGGAAGTCCAGAGGCAGGGAGGGCCTTGGGAAGACCAGGCCCAGGATTAGAGCTGGACCTGTTCTCACACAATTTCAAACCATCCCTTTGCCCAGCACGCCCCCTGTGCACACGCCCCGCTGTTAGTCCCTGGGTGACGGTCTCCATTATCAGATCAACTGTCGCTACACCACTGCACTTGTGTTCCAGTAATCCTTCTTTTACTTAATAATGCCCCATTCGCATAACTGTTATTACAGTATAATTGTCCTCGTTTATTATTGTTGCTGTTCACCCTTAGTGTGCCCATTTATATACTAAACTGTGTCACTAGTATGCATATGTAGAAAAAAACATTGTACATACAGTAACCTAACCTAAAGTCACCAAGAGGTTCTGCAACTTTAAGTGAAACCATGTATAATGAACTGAGTTTTATCAGAGGCTAACTGATATAAACAAGAGGTAAGTTCCTAAGCATCTTGCCTACATTATAATGAAATGACCTAATAAGACATATTCCAGGACCTACAGTGTAGGGTTCAGTACTATCTACAGTTTCATGCATCCACTGGGGGTCTTGGAACATATCCCCCATGGATGAGGGGGAACTATTATATACACACTAGAGGCCAAGTGCACAAAATTCATGCACTGTTAGGGTCCCTAGAGGCTGGCGGCTGGCGGCCAGGGCCTCCCTCCCTTCTCCTGGCTGGTCTGCCCCTGGGTTGAACTCCCAGAAAAACTCTGGTCAAGGGGACAATTTGCATACTACACTTTTATTATATAGGACTAGAGACCCGTTGCAGGAAGATTCCTGCAAGAATAGAGCTTCCTGTGGTCTGAGCAAAGCTCCCCCCTTCTCTGCTGCCTCACTTCCTTCTCCACTACCTCGCTCTCACCCATCTCTGCTGCCTTGCTCCCACCCTTCTACCCCGCCCCACCCCACTTGCTTACTTCTCCGCAGCTTTGCTCCCTTTTGCAGTGCTTGGCTTCCTTCTACACCATTTTCTACGTGTAGATATGCAAATTAACCACCATCTTGGTTGGGTCAATTTGCATACTTGTTCTGATTGGCTTGTGGGCATAGCCAAGGTACAATCAATTTGTATATTACTCTTTTATTATATAGGACTAGTGGCCCGGTGCATGAAATTCGTGCACATTAAAAGGGTATTAGAGGAAATAATTTAATATTGCTATTTGCTCTTTCTCTATAATAGAAATGTCAGAGACTAAAGAAAATTAGTAAAATGTATATAAAAACTTTCCTCCTGTCAGAGTCTGGGGCACACCATGGGACCCAGAGTCAAGTCCCCACTCAGTCACATGTCCATCAAAATCACATGAGACCCAGATCCAGTCACCCCCCCCCCCCCCAGCATTGGGATAAATCCAGACCTGGCCAGTCCCACCCTTGTCAAGCCCCACAGGGCAGGGGACATCCTTGGGTCCCCTGGCCCAGCACCAGGATGGTGGGCATGGCCTGAGGTGCCCCATCAAGTCCCACTAGGTGGGAGACATGACCTGAGACCACCTATCAAGCCCCGCTGGGTAGGGGGCATGGCCTAAGGTCCCCCGTAAATCCTCACTGGCACGAGGGCACAGGCTCAGGTCCCCTATGAAGCCCCGCTGGGTGGGGGGCACAGCCTGAGGTCCCCTGTCAAGCCCAGCCAGGCAGGAGGGGCACAGTCTCAGGTCCCCTGACCTGGTGCTGGGGCGGAGGGTATGGTCTAAGATCCCCCAGCCTGGTGCCGGGGTGGGGGTGTGGCTTGAGGTTCCCTGTCAAGCCCTGCCAGGTGGGGGCGCAGCCTGAGGTCCCCTGTCAAGCCCTGCCGGGTGGAGAGAACAATCTGAGGTCCCATAACCCAGCACCAACATGGGAAGCGCACCTTAAGGTCCCCTGTCAAGCCCTGCCGGTTGGGAGTGTGGCCTGCAGTCCCCTGTCAAGCTGCAGCAGGTGGGAGGCACGGCCTGAGGTCCCCTAGCCTGAGCTGGGGCAGGGGAAGCAGCCTGAGACACCCTAGCCCAGCACCAGAGCGGGAAACATACCTTGAGGTGCCCTGTCAAGCCCCACTGGGTGGAGGGCGTGGCCTAAGGTCCTCTGTCAAGCCTCTCTGGACTGGGGGAGGGTTAGCCTCAGGTTCCTGCTGATTGCTCTTTCAGCCTCCTGTGTGCCTCGCTCGGCCCCGCCTCCTGCTCCCACAAGCAGCCTGTGGCCTCCCGAGCGCTGCACTTGGCCCCACCCCCCACTCCTGATTGCCTGGTATCATAGCGAAAGGTATGGTCAAATTTGCATATTACTCTTTTATTAGATAGGATTATTTTACCTTAACACGATAATTAGAACGATTGTGCAATCTATACCAATAAAGGGTAATATGCTAATTATACTGGGAGACCTTCTGGATGTCCTTCTGGATGTCCTTCTGGACAAAGCCATGGAGGCAGGGCCGAGGCAGAGGTGGTTAGGGGCGATCAGGCCAGCAGGGGAGGCAGTTGGGGGCAAGCAGGCTGGTGCGGGGGAGGGGGATAGATGGGGTGAATAGGCCGGCAGGCAGGTGAATGGTTAGGAGCCAGCAGTCCCAGACTGTGAGGGAGATGTCCCACTTGGAGAGGGTGCAGGCTGGGCTGAGAGACAAATTTTGTGCACCGGCCATTAGTTGACAACATAAAACAGTATTATGAAGGGAGGAAATTAAGGGATAATAGAGCTGTTTTACACTTCAATTTGGGGTGTGTGTTTGCCAACAGAGAATAGGTTTTGCTTCTGACCAGAAAAGACCCTAAGATCGGTCACAGGGATTCAGCTGGCAGCCACACCCTTGTGGGAAACAAGGGGGAGGAAATGCCACAGCAGAGACCAATGGGAGGTCCGCAGGGACTGCTTCCTTATCTCGCTCTGGCTTCTAGGTTTGGAATGTTGTCGCATTGTTCATGGAATTTTGAAATCATGAGGGGCACCCCAGACTTTCCGGGGCGACTGCAGCAATGCCAAGGGCAGTGGTGAGTGTCAAGGCCAACCCCTGACAACAGCGGACAGAAAAACCGCACATCGGCCAAAAAAAGCAATTCCACTCGATGGGGCATAACTAGAAATTGATGCAAAAGAAGAAAAAGGGATTCACTGTAGTTCTGTTATATAACAGCAAAATCCGAAAACACTCCTCCACTTGACATTCGGGGTCAGCTAGAAACTGGGGCGGTCTGGGCTGCACACCACGTGGCCACTCAAAGAGGGTGCTGCCCAGCCTCCCGCCCGTTCGCTGTGGGAGGGAGGAGGATACATTTCTGGAAGCGAAGTCGCTGCCAGGAGGGACTCAGCTGGAGGACAGTGAGTCTGTACAGCAGATACGATGTAACTGCTGGGGAGACGGGGCACCTTTATCGGAACTGACGTGGGACCTCTGGTAAGAAAGGTCACAACTAGCCCTGGCCTGTGTGGCTCACTGGTCAGAGCACTATCCTGAAGGGTCTAGGGTCCGATTCCCAGCCAAGGGCACGAACATGGATTGCAGGTTCCATCCCCAGCCAGGGGTGAGTGTGGGAGGCAACCAGTTGATGTGTCTCTCTCACATTGATGTTTCTCTCCCTCTCTCTCTCTCTCTCTCTCTCTCCCTCTCTCTCTCTCTCTCTCTCCGTCTGTCTCTTTTTCCCTCCCTCACTCCTTTCTACTCTCTCTGAAAAACAAAGGGGAAAATATCCGTAGGTGAGGATTAAAAACAGAATAGAGGCCCGGCCAGGTAGCTCAGTTAGTTAGAGCATCATCACAATACACTAAGGCTGTGGCTTTGACCCATGATCAGGGCACATAAAAGAATCAACTAATCCTATCTAATAAAAGAGTAATATGCAAATAAACCATCACTCTGCTATATCCACAAGCCACGCCCACCAGCCAATCAGGAGTGTGTATGCAAATTAACCTGACCAAGCTGGCTGCGGCCATGGAGTGAGCAAGAGGCTTGGGTTTCCCTGGCAAAGGAAGCCAAGCTTCCACACACCCTGGCAGGCCCAGGCCTCCACTCAAGGCTACAAAGTTTCAATTATTGAAGATAAATAAATCCCAAATACCAGGGCCTCCACTTGGGTTGCCAGAGGGCATGGCCAGCCTGCAAACCACCACAGGCCCCTTGCCCAGGCCACCCCATGCCCCAAGGGAACTCCCACCCTGATCCAGGACACCCTTTAGTGCAAACCTGCTGGTCCCTACCTGTTCACCAGGCCTCTACCCTATTTAATAAAAGAGTAATATGCAAATTGACCATCACTCCAACATGCAAGATGGCTGCCCCAATGTGGTCAGAGATGGCTGCCCCCATGTGGACACAAGATGGCCAGCAGGGGAGAACAGTTGGGAGGGACCAGGCCTGCAGGGAAGGGCAGTTGTGGGGGACCCAGGCCTGCAGGGGAGAGCAGTTGGGGGAGACCAGGCCTGCAGGAGAGGACAGTTAGGGGTAACCAGGCCTTCAGGGGAGGGCAATTAAGGGTGATCAGGCCTGCAGGGAAGGGCAGTTAGGGGCAAACAAGCTGGCAGGGGAGCAGTTAGGCATCAATCAGGCTGGCAGGGGAGTGGTTAGGGGGTGATCAGGCTAGCAGGCAGAAGTGGTTAGGGGCAATCAGGAAGGCAGGCAGGTGAGCAGTTGGAAGCCAGCAGTCCTGGATTGTGAGAGGAATGTCTGACTGCCCGTTTAGGCCCGATCCTACCTGGGCTGAGGGACACACACCCCTGTGCATGAATTTCATGCACCGGACCTCTAGTGAATGTATAAATGAATAGAACAATCTCAATCTCTCTCTCTGTCGCTTTCTCTCAAATCAATTTTTAAAAAGTTATTTCTAAAAAGAGGATAAAATAATACACACATGGACCAAACTAATCCACAGAAATCTGGAAAAGCCCTAATAATAAACCTCTCTGAATGCAACTGTAAAACGGGGCGTAACCAATGCAGAGGGGGCAGAGAGAGGAGACTCGGACACTGTAATGTTCATTACCTGCTTCTGTGTCCTGCCTAAAAGATACACTGACTCCGCGCTTTGGTTTGGCCTTGGAACTGTTTTTCAGAGCAATTTCCGGGATTTCTCTCACATAAACTGACCCCCACCCCCACCAGTGATGTGACGGGAACAAGGCAGCTGTCTCTACCACTGGAAACAGACGGAGGGAGACAGAGAGAGGGCGAGAAAAGGGCTGAGACCTCTGAATATGGAACTACTCATCTCAGTTTCTAAAGGAAGAAAACTTTACGTAAAAAAAAGAAGTGTACCGAAACCGGTTTGGCTCAGTGGATAGAGCGCCGGCCTGCAGGCTGGGGGTTCCCGGGTTCGGTTCCAGTCAGGGGCATGTGCCTTGGTTGTGGGCGAATCCCCAGTGGGGGGTGTGCGGGAGGCAGCTGATGGATGTTTCCCATCAATGTTTCTAACTTTCTATCCCTCTCCCTTCCTCTCTGTGAAAAATCAATAAAATATATATTTTTTTAAGGAAGTGTGTGCCCTCGCTGTTTTGGCTCAGTGGATAAAGCAATGGCCTATGGACTGAGAGGTCCCAGGTTCGATTCTGGTCAAGGGCACATGCCCAGATTGCAGGCTTGATCCCAGCAGGGGGCGTGCAGGAGGCAGCTGATCACGCTCTCTCATCTGATGTCTCTCTCCTCCCCGTTCCTCTCTGAAATCAATTAAAATAGTTTTAAAAGTGTGGCCCTGGCGGGTGCGGCTCAGTTGATCACATGCCTCCTGTGCTCCGAAAGGCTGCGGCTCAGCCTGTCAGGGCACATGCCCAGGTTTCCGGTTTGATCCCTGGTTGGGGTGTATAAGGGAGGCAACCCATGTTTCTCTCTCACATTGATGTTTCTCTCTCTCCCTTCGAATCAATAAAAACAGTGTTCAAGTGTGAACCAGAACCCCAATGGCTCTGCAGATTGGGGTACTCAGCACTGAGTGAGCAGTGTGTCCACAGGCAACAAGCTGGGGAGAGTGAGATCCAGCCCAGTGTGAAGCAACAGCCACGAGCGCTTCATTCATTCGGAGGCTCCCTGATCCCAAAGCCCAGGCGTCTGTCTAGCTGTTTACAGTGACGGCTCAGCTGCGCCTGCCGGGCACAGACCGAGAGATGCTGAAGTCATAGAGCACAGTGGTGACACCAGACAGACCACGACTCCAATCCCAGCTCAGCTGGACATAGCTGTGTGACCTTGGACAAGTCACCGAGCTGCTCTGAGCCTTTTCTTTTATATATATGTATATATTTTTTTAAATTTTGATTTCAGAGACGAAGGGGGAGGGAGAGAGAGAGAGAAACATCAATGATGAGAGAGAATCATTGACCGGTTGCCTCCTGCACGCCCTCTACTGGGGCATGTACATGCCTGCAACCAAGGCATGTACCCTTAACTGGAATCGAACCTGGGACCTTCAGTCCGCAGGCCAACACTACCCACTGAGCCCCATCAGCGAGGGCATCTGAGCCTTTTCTACAAGACCCTGACAGCTCTCACACTTGTCCCAAGGGGCGGACGGATGGCACAGTGCCTCGCTGCACGGTGCCCGGGGAGACAGCCGAGTGGCGGAGAGTAAGATGGGGACTGGACCGCCCGGGTCAAACGCTGCCCTGCTGCTTACTAGCGATTCTGCACACGTCACTGCCACGCCGTCTCCATTTTCCCACACGGAAACGGAGATTCGATGGCGCCACTTCCAGGACAGCAGAGAAGAGCGCCGACGCATTCTGACAAAGCGCCGCCCAGCACCGGGCGGGGAAAGACTCAGTGCTGCTGCCAGGACTGGTGTTATTTGGGTGGACAAAGACTGAGGCTTGACCTGAGGCACAGGGGGCATCCCAGGCCCCTACCGTCTGCTGCGGCTCGGTCCAGTTCACCTCGAAGCCATCGAACGCGTGGCTCTGCCAGTTCTTCGTCAGCTCTCGGGTGACCATGGCCTCCACTCTCCGAAGAAAGGCTGCGAGCCCGGGGCCGTCGTGCCGGGACCCCGGCAGCACGCCCGCCGGCTCGGGGGGCTCGGTCTGCACCTGGGCATCTGCATGCCTCCGGGTCTGAGCGGACGCCTCAGAAGTGGCGATGCTGACTGTCTGGCAACTTTTCTGGAAAAGATCAAAACCCCAGTCACCAGCCAGCTTGCCCCCAGCATCACCTGCCCTGGCACTCACCCTGCTCTGCTGAACACTCACCTTCCATGTGGCTGCTTACCCTCAGGCTAGTGGTCCTCAGTTAATTCTGTCCTTTTCCTCCCTAACAACCTCATCTTTCTCAGGGGGCACCCAACCAGCGTGGTGGGGGTGGACATGACCCCTCCAACCTCCTATACTTCACTGAGGTGGGGAGGGGTACACATGACCTTGAAGGCAGTCATGACCTCTAGCCAATTAGAGCATTGGGTCCTCCACAGCCACTGTGATTGGTTCAGAGGGCCCACATGACCAGGAAGAGCCTGCCCTGGGACTTTAGGTGACAGACACATTTTGGTGAGGTTTCCAGAGTGCCCTTTTGAAGAGACTGACAGCTCTGAGTCATGTAACAACTTCAAACAAATGAGGTGAAAGGAAACCAATTTTATCATAACTTCACTGACATAAACAAGTTCCTGTAGCATCTCATCACCATCCAGGACCTGCTGGAACCTTAGAGCCAACAGTGGCTGACCTCACACACTAGCACCTCTGGCCAGCAGAACACCCCAGCTTCTCCCTCCCTTGGCAGGCAGCCCTCTCTAGTGGGTACCTCCCAAGATACCCTCCACCCTGTCCCCGTGATCAAAGGAAACACACGTGTCTGTGATGTTATTGGTTGAAGGCAGGTTACTCCCCAGCTGTCCTTTCTCCGCCCTGCCATCTGTCTCAAGTTCCTCGTCGCTTGTTGAGCCGGGCACATGACAGACACCAGATCAAGGAAGGCACTGCAGCCCGCCTTTCTCACAATCGTGACCAATCCTTACCAAATGGGGGGTCCTATAGCCCCAAGATTATTGTCATCTACGGGACTCTCCTGGCGTAGTCCCTCATCAGGCACCTGCGTCCACAGAGCAGGGCCAGGCACCAGGCCAGACATGGGAGGCTGGAAGCTGGGACCACACAGGGCAGCTCCTGCTAGAACACGGGCACACTCAGCACACCTCCATGTTCCCCTCACGTCCTCTTGATCTCACTGCTGTCCATCTCTCATTAAACTTGATTCCTCCAGCAAAAGAACACTGTCTGCTCTGTTTTGGTGTGTGCAGCACTTTCATGTATTTGGCACATAGTGCAAGTTCATTTATACTATATATGCATGTGTGCATATGTACATACACATATATGCGCACACATACATTTACTAAGCATCAACTTGCCAGGCACTGTGTGGGTACCATGGATACAGCAGGGAAAGAAAAGTGCAAGATTCGTGCACCCAAGTAATGCCCAGGGGCTTGGGTGCAGACAAGTAAACAAACAAAATCCCTCCAAAGCCAATGATGCTAAATGCAGTGGAGTGTGGGGGAGACGGCAACAGCTAGGGAGGCTCCAGGTCGGGTGGCAAAGAAGCCTCTGGGGAAGATGGCATTTGAGCTGAGTGTGAAGGACAAGGAGCCAGCCAAGTGGAGAGGGAGGAAAAGGTCTCAGATGAGGCAGGAGGGGGAGACAAGGGGGTGGGGGAGCAAGACCTATCAGCAGAAAAGGTCTGGTGCCCAGGCTTGGGGAGTGAGGGAAGGTGGCACGTGGGCAAGGAATCTGAGAGCCAGGACGGAGTTAGGTGTAAGCCACCGGGGCCGTGAGCAGGGCCATGACATGGCACCGGGCTGGGCCTCTCAGGCTGCTCAGGGAGAAGTGGGGGAGCCGCAGAAGGACAGGTGTCCCCGCTTGGAGACCCAGGGGAATGAGGGTGAATTCTAGAAGAGAACAGGGAAGCAGCTCTGTGGGACCGCCTTCAGCCGAGATGCCTTTCGCACACCCAGAGAGGTCACAGGCACGGGGTTCGGAAGGCAGCCGGCCAGATACACTTAAAGCCACAGAACGGGAGGAGTCCACCAGGGAGCACACACACTGAGGAATTCGAATCTTAATCTGGACTGAGGGCCAGATCCTGGACTTCGGTTTGAGAACCAGGTGTACAGAGTTTAGGGCAGTGGTCGGCAAACATGCGGCTCTTTGGCCCCTTGAGGGTGGCTCTTCCACAAAATACCACGGCCTGGGCGAGTCTATTTTGAAGAAGTGGCGTTAGAAGTTTAAAAACTTTGGCTCTCAAAAGAAATTTCAATTGTTGGACTGTTGATATTTGGCTCTGTTGACTAATGAGTTTGCCGACCACTGGTGTGGGGGGTTGGGCTTGGGCACTCATGTGATTTCTTCTGCCAATGGGTCGTTAGAATACTTCCTGTGGTGCAGAGACCAGTTTGGCTCAGTGGATAGAGCGTCGGACTGCGGACTGAAGGGTCCCGGGTTCGATTCCGGTCAAGGGCATGTACCTTGGCTGCGGGCACATCCCCGGTAGGGGGCGTGCAAGAGGCGGCCGATCGATGTTTCCCTCTCATCGATGTTTCTGACTTTCTATCCCTCTCCCTTCTGCTCTGTAAAAAATCAATAAAATAAAATAAAAAATAAAAAAAAAGAATACTTCCTGTGGGAGGCAACGGGATTGCTGCTCAAGCTGGACAGCCCAGTGCTATGCGGGAGGAGGGAGTTGAGTCTTCAGTGGCCAGTCCAGCTGCCTGAGACAGAGGCTCCTAACCATCCCTCTGTCCCTTTCTTTTTCTTTCAAAAATATGATTTCAGAGAGGAAGAAACATCAGTGATGAGAATCATTGACTGACTGCCTCCTGCACGCCCCCTACTGGGGGATTGAGCCTGCAACCCGGGCATTTGCTCTTGACAGGAACTGAATCCAGGACCCTTCAGTCTGCAGGCTGACACTCTATCCACTGAGCCAAACCAGCTAGGCCAGTGGTCGGCAAACTCATCAGTCAACAGAGCCGAATATCAACAGTACAACAACTGAAACTTCTTTCGAGAGCCAAAATTTTTTAAACTGAAACTTCTTCTAACGCCACTTCTTCAAAATAGACTCGCCCAGGCCGTGGTATTTTGTGGAAGAGCCACCACCCTCAAGGGGCCAAAGAGCCGCATGGGGCTCGCGAGCCGCAGTTTGCTTACCACGGGGCTAGGGCCTCTGCTGTTTCTCAAACTTGGCTGACTCTGGAATGACCTGGAGACTGGGAGATGAAGGCCTGGGGCCTATCCTTCAGCGATTTGGCTTAACTGGCAAGTGGTTTGACCTGCGATCTGGTTTTCTTAAAGCTCCCAGGTCATTCTAAACATTAAAGCTCCCAGCAAAATTCCACTACCACTGATTTAATCCATCCTACTTCCCCAAAGAACGGCCTTTCTGAAGCCCAACTCTAAATGTAGGGTGCATTTTCCTTTCTTTTTTATTTTTTAAAAATATATTTTATTCTCTTTTTTTCGTGGCGCCTCGGAGGCTGCTGGCCGCTTCAGGATGAAGCTCAACATCTCCTCCCCAGCCACTGGCTGCCAGAAACTCATTGAAGTGGACGATGAACGCAAACTTCGTACCTTTTATGAGAAGCGTATGGCCACAGAAGGTGCTGCCGACGCTCTGGGTGAAGAATGGGAAGGGCTATGTGGTTCGAATCAGTGGTGGGAACGACAAACAAGGTTTCCCCATGAAGCAGGGTGTCTTGACCCATGGCCGAGTCCGCCTGCTGCTGAGTAAGGGGCACTCCTGTTACAGACCGAGGAGGACTGGAGAGAGAAAATGCCAATCTGTTCGGGGTTGCACTGTGGATGCCAATCTCAGTGTCCTCAACTTGGTGATTGTGAAAAAAGGGGAGAAAGATATTCCTGGTCTCACTGATACCACTGTGCCTCGTCGCCTGGGGCCCAAAAGAGCCAGCAGAATCTGAAAACTTTCCAATCTCTCTAAAGAAGATGATGTTCGAAAATATGTTGTGAGAAAACCTCTAACCAAAGAAGGTAAGAAACCTAGGACTAAAGCCCCCAAGATTCAGCGTCTTGTTACTCCCCATGTCCTGCAACACAAAGGCAGGCGTACTGCTCTGAAAAAACAACGTACTAAGAAGAACCAGGAAGAGGCTGCAGAATATGCTGAACTTTTGGCTAAGGGAATGAAGGAGGCCAAAGAAAAACGTCAGGAGCAGATTGCGAAGAGACGTAGACTAGCTTTGAGAGCTTCTACATCTAAGTCTGAGTCCAGTCAAAAATGAGATTTTGTAACTAACAAATAAAGGAGAGCAAATGTCAAAAAAAAAATATATATATATATATATATATTATTGATTTTTTTACAGAGAGGAAAGGAGAGGGATAGAGAGCTAGAAACATCGATGAGAGAGAAACATCGATCAGCTGCCTCTTGCACACTCCCTACTGGGGATGTGCCCGCAGCCCAGGTACTTGTCCTTGACCGAAATCAAACCCCGGGACCTTTCAGTCCGCAGGCCGACACTCTATCCACTGAGCCAAACTGGTCTCGGCCTCCTTTCTTTTTTAAAAAGTTGTGGTGATGCATTTCTCAGTGGTTAGAGCGTCACCCTGTGCACCAAAGGGTCCTGGGTTCCATTCCCAGTCAAGGGCATGGAACGGGGAGCATTGGGAAGGCAACCAATCACTGTACCTCTCACATTGATGCTTCTCTGTGTGTGTGTGTGCCTCTCTCTCTTCCTCTCTCCTTCCTTTCCACTCTATCTAAAATCAATGGAAACATATCCTTGAACCCAGAGCAGGCTGACCTGTGACACTAAATTGTCTTCCAGCCTTAGTGTTCTCTCCCAGGCTACAATCCGGGCTCAGGTGGTTGGAGCATCAGCAAAAACAACAACAAAACTGTGGTGACGCCCAGCTGGTGTGGCTCAGTGGCTGCCCACAGACGCGAGCCAGGTCACGGTTCAGTTCCGGTCAGGACGCATGCCTGGGCTGCGGCCTCAATCCCCAGTAGGGGGCGTGCAGGAGGCAGACAATCGATGATTCTCTCTCATCGTTGATGTTTCTCTCTCTCCCTCTCCCTTCCTCTCTGAAATCAATAAAAAAATATATTTTTTTAAAATCTCCTTCAGTAAGCTAGGAGGCTGATTCAAGTGAACCATCCTCACAAATAAAAACCTAGAATCAGTTCTTTCTGCAGGTTAAAACTATCGACAACAAAATTAACACGCTTCAGTCACATTCTTTAAAAGACAACAAAAGGCTGAATCTTCTAAAATCGGAATCTTCAGCGGGCGAGAGGGCGAGTGCTTCTTTAAAAGCCAGTGAGTTGCACACGTGCCTGTGATAGGACACAACTAACTTCTGACCAGAAGGGCTCCGAGGCAGCACGGCCAAATGACAGTGCGCCCAAGCCTGGCCTGAGACCTGCACACCATCGGCCTGAGGCAGGGGTGGGGAGCGTCCCCTGCAAAGGCATTGGGGGGGAGGGGGGGTTAATTAAACGTTTGGTCAAACACAGCTGATCATTTTTAAGCTGGTGATTCTGTATGGCTCATGGATGCTGTTATAAATACCCAAATGGCCCTCGGCAGAAAAAAGGTTCCCCACCCCTGGCCTCAGGCAAGATGCTGGTGAGGATCTGGGCTCTGCAGTCACCCGTGTAGCAAACTCTACCTCACTTTCTCCTCCTGGGAAATCCGCGTCAGCCAGCGCGACCTGCCTCTGCTCACCCCGCCTGATCCCAGCTGGGACCACCTCCCTGTCCCTCAGCCCTGCCCAGCGCCAACTGCCTCTTATTCGCTCTGACTCCACCGGCTTCCACCTGCAGTTTGCTCTGCCGAGACCCTTCTGCCTGAAACACCCCAGTGGCGGCTCTCTCCAGTCTGTTTCAATGTCACCCTCTCAATGAGGCCCACTCTGCAACTCACCCTCTCACTCCCCAACCCATCCTTTAAAAAAAAGTTTTAAGAAATTCTATCTTTTTTAACATATTTGTATCAATTTCAGAGGGAGAGGGAGATGGAAACATCAACGATGAGAGTCACTGATCAGCTGCCTCCTGCACGCCCTCTACTGGGGCTCGGGCTCCAGCCTGAAACCTAGACCCTTCGGTCCGCAGGCCCATACTCTACCCACTGAGCAAACCGGCCAGGGCTTCTTTTATTTTAGAAAAAGCTCGGGAGGCAGAAAGGGAGGGCCGGACAGACAGACAGATATCGATGGGCTGCCTCCCGAACCCGCCCCTTTCTGGGACGACGCTCACACCTATTCCCTCAGCCTGCTTTGTGGGTTCCATGGCACCTAACACGCTGCACAATTTACTTAAACGATCTTTGCCGTCCCCGCAAACCATGCCCACGTGGCCCCGGGGGGAGCCCAGTCCGCACGCAGGCCCCGCGGGAGGCTGGCACCCCGGGGACAGGGGCCCCTCAGCCACCAAGGCACCTCTTTTTGTGCTTTTGGTTAAACCAGAACCGGCTTGGCTAGCGCTGAAAATGCAGTCCGGGCATTTTTTAAAAGAAATGCTGAAAACCTGCAGTTCACACAAAATCCTTCCAAACTTAGGGCTGTTAGCGCTTTAAAACAAACAAAAAAACAAAAAAAAACAAAACAAAAACAAAAAAAACGCCCTTAGGTTGTTGCTGTTCAAAGACTGGGAAAGCTGGGACGAAAGTATCCCCAAGGTCAGGTCCTGTATATATTAACATATAATATTAAAATATATTAAAATATAAAAAGAAAACGGTGGGACGCCAGAGCCTGGCCCAGCGGCCTCACGCGGCCCTCACCCTGCCGCCCGCGTCGCCCCGAGCCGGGCCCGCGCCCTCACCGTCTCCCCGCGGATGCCCTGGACACCCCTCCACTGGGACGGCACGGACACCACGCCCAGGGTCTCGTCCTGCAGCGGCCCTGGCCGCCCAGGCCCCTCCGCGCTCGCGGCCCCGCCTGTCGCCAGCGCCACAGCACGTCCGCTTCCCGCCAGACTCAGCGGCCTGGGCTGCGCGCGGGTTGCCATGGAGACGGCCCCGCCCTCTCGCGCCGGCGCACTCCAGCACGACCTTCGCCCCCGCGCCTCCAGAGCGGAAGGCTGGGCATTGAGGCTATTGGCGCCATCTTTGAATTGGTCAGAACGCTTCCTTCAAGAGCCAGAAAAAAGAGATCAGTTCTTCTTTTTAGCCGGTGCTGCCAGCTTGACCAGTTTTAGATACACCATGCCCCGAATTGGCACGCTTGAGGCGTGCGCGGCTCCCCCCGTGGGGAGGGAAGTGCGGACGTGAGCCGCCCGCGCCAGGCTCAAAGATGGCGCCGAGCGGCCGGGCGCCGGGGCGAGCGCGGGAGGCTGCGGCCCGCCAAGCCGGCGAGTTCTGAGACCTGCAGGCCCTGGAGCAGCAGGGCCGTCTGGACCTCTCCGCAGAGCCAGGTCCGCGCTGCTCCACCCCCAACTCAAATGCTCTCCCTCTGATCATGTCCAGTTTCTTCTCCAATAGGATGGTCATTTAAAATGTCCATATGCGGAGCCAGAGGCATTGGTAGTTGGAAGGCCCACATGAGGTTGCCTACAGAAAAAGCCTTGTTAAATTGAAAGGAAAGATGCAGTTATTGCCCCAGCGGGTTTGGCTCAGTGGATAGAGCCTTAGCCCAGGGACTGAAGGGTCTGGGGTTCGATTCCGGTCTAGGGCATGTACCTCGGTTGGAGGCTTGAGACAACCAATCAATGTTTCTCTCTCTTGTCTCCCACTCTCTAAAAATCAATGAAAAAAATGAAAGTTTTTTTTTTTTTTTTAATATTCGGTTATTGTCGAAACTGGTTTGGCTCAGTGGATAGAGCATTGGCCTGCAGATTTAAGGGTCCCAGGTTCGATTCCAGACAAGGGCATGTACCTTGGTTGCGGGCACATCCCCAGTGGGGGGTGTGCAGGAGGCAGCTGATGTTTCTCTCTTATCAATGTTTCTAACACTATCCCTCTCCCTTCCTCTCTGTAAAAAAAAAAAAAAAATCAATAAAATATATTTAAAAAATAGAAAAAGACCCACTTATTTGACTGGGTGCTATGTGTCAGGCAAAGAGCCCAAACCTTTATGTTTGTTGCTCTTATTAAAGCCTCAAAACAACCTAAGAAGAAGCAAATGTCTTATGCCACATGAGTGTGCTGATGGTCAGAGTCAGGCCCTAGGTCACCAGTAAAGCCCACATACATCTGCCCAAGACCCCCACACACAGGGCTGCTTGCCCCCAAAGCCCTATCCTGGGCCAAGCTCGACCTTCCCCGCCAGGTTCCTGCTATCCCCGAACTCTCAGGGATGAAAACCTGCCTATTAGGGGCCCCTGTGCACACCATGGCTAAGTCCTCATTACAGCCCTCTTTTAGCCAAGGCCTTGAGGACCAGGTAAGATAAGCAGGGATGCCGAGGATGAAATGCTATGGAAATTTCTGGAAAGGGGCCCTTGGCCCTTGGCCCCTGGTGGGTCTGCCTGGCGCCAGGCCATAGTGTGTGGGTTCTTGACTTGGTCCAGGACAAACTTCACAACATGAGTCCAGGTGCAGTTCACTTATGGGACATTTATTAAAGCTGGGAACGGTGAAACAAGGAAGGGCGTGGGATAACAGGAGAGGGACGAGATGGGAAATGGGCCTCAGCTGGGCTGTGTTGACTCAATAAAAAGCCAGAAAAGCTGAAACCGGTTTGGCTCAGTGGCTAGAGCGTCAGCCTGCGGACTGAAAGGTCCCAGGTTTCATTCCGGTCAAGGGCATGTACCTTGGTTGCAGGCACGTCCCCAGTTGGGGGGGGGGGGGGGGGAGGATGCAAGAGGCAGCTGATCCATGGTGTTTCTCATTGATGTTTCTAACTCTCTATCCCTCTCCCTTCCTCTCTGTAAAAAAATCAATAAAATATATATTTAAAAAAAGAAGAAGCCAGAGAAAAGGGGGTCTCAGGGACAGGTTCAGGGGACTTGCACTGGCGGAACTGCAGCTGTTCTTTGCTTCCGTGGTTTTGAGCCTCCTGGGATTGCTTTAACAGTGGTCCGCAAACTCATTAGTCGACAGAGCCAAATATCAACAGCACAACGATTGAAATTTCTTTTGAGAGCCAAATTTTTTAAACTTAAACTTCTAACGCCCCTTCCTCAAAATAGACTCGCCCAGGCCGTGGTATTTTGTGGAAGAGCCACACTCAGGGGCCAAAGAGTGTGTGTGGCTCATCAGCCGCAGTTTGCCGACCACAGCTTTAGGAGATGCTTGCCTGTGGAGGGGGAGGGGAAAGGAAGCAACCTATCCCTGGTAGGGAGCGCGGGATGGGGACCAGGTTTTGAGGGAATATAAAAGGCTGGGCTTTTAGGGGAGGCCTGAACAGAGGATCCAGTATTGACCAGTTTTATGCTGATGAGTCAAAAAGAGATTTATTCTTTTAACTTCCTCTGTGCTGGGTGTGGCTGGCAAATGGCACTCCTTGGATTTCTGCTGTCTCCCTGAGTAGGGTGATTTAAGTTATTTACCCTCCAGTTGGGGAGGAGACATGCAAATGATTTACTTCTAAGTGTCCTTGGTTTAAGGAGGATAGGAGTCACCAGGTGTCTGCAGACTGCATGGTATCTGGATTTCCTGGATGGCTGCAAGCTGCTGTGTGCCTATCTGCCTCCGTTTCCCTAGTCCACTTGTCCTGGCTTTCTAGCCGCTCTCACTACGGAGAAAGCACCAAACAAAATTCTTCTTGTGAGGCCCTCCTACTGCTAGAAAAAACTTGCAAACATCACCAAGCATTCCAGAAACCGAACTCAAAAAGAAACTCATGGCTGTGGGTGTCAGGAGGCCTGGATGTGAGGTCTAAGAGAGCTGTGTGCCCTCTTAGGCTCAGCACCTCTCTGGACTTTGGGTTCTCAGCTGTGAAATGAGGCTAGTAAGACCAGACCTGCTTTACCCAACCGAGAAGAAAACATCTGATACCCAGCCGGTGTGGCTCAGTGGTTAAGTGTTGACCTATGAACCAGAAGATCATAGTGTGCATAGTTCAATTACCTGTCAGCGCATATGCCAGGGTTATGGGCTCAATCCCCAGTAGGGGGGATGCAGGAGGCAGCCAATCAATGATTCTCTTCCATCATTAACGGTTCTGTCTCAGCCTCTCCCATCCTCTCTGAAGTCAATAAAAATATTAAAAAAAAAAAAGGATAAAAAAACATTTTAGGAAGAGAAAGGTGTGGGTAAGGTCCCAAGTATTAAATGCCCAAACAGGTCATTAAGATAAGGACAGAGAATAGATGCGTTACTGGAATTGGCAGTTTAAATGACATCTGGTGGCTGTGGCAATTTCCTGGGAGTAGTGGGGACAAAAGCCAGCCTGCAGAGGGCTTAGGAACAAAAGGAGGAAGCAGAGAAAGTAATGAGCGTTACTGGGAAACTAAAAACAGGAAGTGGGTGTGAATGCAAATTGGTAAAACCTAATTGGAGGGTAATTTTACCTTTAAAGAATACCTACTCTTTAATCTAGATATCCCACTTAGGGGAATTTTTCCTCAGTTAACAATTACAGATTCTCAGACATTGAGCCCCAAGAATATTCAGCAACATATCCTATATAATAAAGAGGTGATATGCAAATTGACCATCACATCGTCACAAGATGGCTGGCAAGGGAGTTAGTGAGAGACTGAACAGCAGGCTGTGAGAGACAACCAGGCCGGCAGGGGGAAGCACTTGGGGATGATCAGGCCAGCAGCGGGGGGAGGGGGGGGGGCGTTGGGGGTGACCAGGCAGGCAGGCAAGCAATTAGGAGCCAACAGTCCAGGATTGTGAGAGGGATGTCCTGGATTGGAGAAGGTACAGGCTGGGCTGAGGGGATCCCCCCATGCACAAATTTCATGTACCGGGCCTCTAGTTTATAATAATGTTACTATGTTAATAGTGACTGATTCTGCAATCAATGTAAATGCCATACAACACATGTTCACTAAGTATTTGAGAAACAATTTCTTTATATATTTTTTAATTGATTTCAGAGAGGGAAAGAGAAATAGAAATACCAATGATGAGAATCACTGATTGGCTGCTTTCTGTATGCCCCCTACTGGGAATTGAGTCCCCAACCCAGGCATGTGCTCTTGATCAGAATTGAACCCGGGACGCTTCAGTCAGCAGTGCAGGACTCTATTCATGGAGCCAAACCAGCTAGGGCTTAGTATTTGAAACAGAGTGGACAGAGGCCCTGGGCTGAGAGTATTTCTGACACCTGGTATGGAATCTCAGGTGGCATTAACACTGGTTATACAGATGTTTACATGTAGCAAAATGTTTGCAACATAAGATTTTTATGAAATGTGATTTACATACAGAATATCTCATTTTTATAACAATGTTTCTCTTTTTCTTTTGTAGTTTTATCTTTCAATTACAGTTGGCATTCACTAGTATGTTATACTAGTTTTAGGTGTTACAATGGGATCCCTAATATGTGAGTGGCCTTTGACTGCTAAGTCATGGCTACCAGTATTGTGTGAGAATAGTCTTACTTTGTCCTGGAAGAAGCAGGGAATCTGATGCCCTTACTAACAAAACCTAGAAGTACAGATCCAAATATTGACAGTGTTTGCCTCTGGGTAATTTAAGTTTTGGGTGTTTATATTTTTATTGATTTTTAGAAAGAGAGGAAGAGAGAGAGGCAGAAAGAAAGAAACATTGATTGGCTGCCTCCTGCATGTTCCCTATTGGGGATCAAGCCCACAACCCAGGCAAGTGCCCTGGCCAGGAACCGAACTGACGACCTCTTGGTGCATGGGTAGAAGCTCAACCACTGAGCACACCAGCTGGGCAGGGTTTGGGGGGAGGGCGGTTTAGATTTTATTTCACTGCTCTACCTTTTATTTATCTATTTATTTATCTATTTATTTATCTATTTTTAAATATGTTTTTATTGATTTCAGAGAGAAAGGGAGAGGGAGAGATAGAAACACCAATGACGAGAGAGTCATTGATCAGCTGGCTTCTGCAGGCCCCACAAGGGGATCAAGCCCACAACCTGGGCATGTGCCCCTGACTGGAATCGAACCTGGGGGCCTTCAGTCCGCAGGCTGACACTCCATCCACTGAGCCAAACGAGCTAGAGCCTTTTATTTATTTTTTATTTTTTAACCCTCACCAAGGACATGCTTACTAGAGAGAGGGAAAGAGAGAGAGAGAGAGAGAAACACTGACATGAAACAGAAACATCAATTGGTTACCCTCAGTTCATACCTCCACCAGGAATTGAACCTGAAATCCAGGTATACGTCCCCTGACCAGAAATCAAACCGTCACTCTTTCGGGGCATGGGACAATGCTCCAACCCACGGAACCGCTCTGGCCAGGCTGGGCACTGTGACTTTTCACTTCCTCTCTTTATAATGCTCAAGTTCCATATTGTTTCTATGTGAAAAGAAAGGAGTGAATGGCTGAGCAACTAAACAGATGGCGGCTGTGCTGTGCTGGAGGCCTGTCGCATATCGCTGGGGGGCGAGACCACTGAGGAAACATTTCTAGGGTGGAAAAGTCTTTTTTTATATCTATATTTTATTGATTTTATTTTTTTTTTTTTTGAGAGGAAGGGAGAGGGATAGAGAGTTAGAAACATTGATCTGCTGCCTCCTGCTCACCCCGCACTGGGGATGTGCCCGCAACAAAGGTACATGCCTTTGACCCGAATCGAACCTGGGACCTTTCAGTCTATAGGCTGACACTCTGTCCATTGAGCCAAACCGGTTAGGCCAGATGGAAAAGTTTTGAGCCCAGCTGGCGTGACTCAACGGTTGAGCGTGGCACACACATTAACACTGACAGAGCCTGGCCGTGTGGCTCAGTTGGTTGAGAATGTCCCGTGCACCGTGAGGTCGCTGGTTCCATTCCCAGCCAGGGCACAAGCCCAGGTTTGGGGCTCCATCCCCAGCACCGGGAGGGCAGAAGACAGTAGATCAATGATTCTCTCTCCTTATTGCTGTTTCTTCTCCCTCTCCCTTCCTTTCTCTCCACAATCAATTTTTTAAAATACATATATTTTGTTAAAGACGAATTGAATGAACATCTAGCCCTCAGTGAGTTCAGATCCTGCCTTACAGACAGAGTCCCTGTAATCTCCAAAAGGACTTTCCGGAAGCCTGCTGCTTCCTCCCGCGACTTCTCAAGGCTCCCAAGTTCAAGGTGCATTCAGAGAACGTTCAGCCGCATTCAGTGAGGCACTTGCAAGAGTCAAAGAAAGCAATCCCATTTTTATTCCCAGCTGTCCTTTATGGTTATTATTTTTGCTCTATTTTTCTACTACAGTTGACATTTAATAGTATATTAGGAGACATTTATTCAGCTTATGAAGTAATCCACCCAGTAAATCTAGTACCAGCCTGGCACCATACATGTTCATTAAGATTATTGACTGTATTTCTTAGAATTTACCCCAATTGTAAATCTCTGGTGACAGTAATATTATGAACATTCAGTTCTGTTTAGTAAATGACTCAACGTTTTTTTTTTAATGTTCTTTTTTTTATTGATTTTTAGAAAGAGAGACAGAGAGAAGGAAACATTGATTCGTTGTCCCACTTATTTATGCACTCCCTGGTTGCTGCTTGTTTGTCCTCCACCGGGGGGTCGAACCTGTAACCTTGGTGAACTGGGATGAAGCTCTAACCAACTGAGCTACCCAGGACCAGGGCTGACTCAACTTTTGAATATGTCTTACCCCAAAGATGAAACAACTAATGGTAATACAATAATACCTCCCAGGGTATGGAGTTCTCACCATGTGCTAAGTAAGCACTTTGCATGAATCCCCACAACATCCCGACAGGTGAAGTATTATCACAACCCACTTTTCACAGATGTAGGAAAGAATGAAGGCTCAGAGACCTTGTGTTTCTTCCTCAAGTTTGTGCATAGCTAGTGAGTGATGGAGGTTAGATTAAAACCCAGAACTGCCTGATTCAAAAGCCCATGCTCACCCGATGTGCAGGAGGCAGCTGGTAATGAGTCTCATTACTGATGTTTCTCACTCTTTCCCTCTCCCTTTCTCTCTGAAATCAATTAAAACAAACAAACAAACAAACAAACAAACGCCCATGCTCTTTTTTTTCCCCCAAATGTTTTATTGATTTTTTACAGAGAGGAGGAGAGAGGGATAGAGAGTTAGAAACATCAATCAGCTGCCTCCTGCACACCTCCTATTGGGGATGTGCCCGCAATCAAGGTACATGCTCTTGCCATTGAGCTTTCAGTTTGCAGGCCGAGGCTTTATCCACTGAGCCACACCGGTTAAGGCCGATGCTCCTTTCTTTAAATCATTCTGTGACTCAATCTTCGTCTGCAAAATAGGAATACAAAGGCCGACCTCATGCAGCTGAGCTATGACTGAATGAGGTGGCACTTGGAGAGCAAGCACACAAACTGCTTAATTATTCATATTATTATTATTATTAGCTCCAAGTCGAGGGGATCAGGGAGACCACACAAAGGGAGACTGGGCCTCAGAAGATGGGAAAGGGCCCTAGCCGGTTTGGCTCAGTGGATGGAGCCTCGGCCTGCAGACTGGAGGGTCTCAGGTTCGATTCTGGTCAAGGGCATGTACCTTGGCTTCGGAAATATCCCCAGTGGGGGGTGTGCAGGAGGCAGCTGATCGATGTCTCTCTCTCATCGATGTTTCTAATTCTCTGTCCCTCTCCCTTCCGCTCTGTGAAAAATCAATAAAATATATTTTAAAAAAGACCGCCCTTGTGAGCCACCCTTGTGCTAGGTTCAGGGTATGCGGCTTCTGCTCTGACAAGAGCTTCACGCTGCCCAGGAGAAGGGGGTACAACACCCTGGGCGTCAGCGCCGTCAGCGCCGGACAGGGGTGCGGAATCAGGAGGAGGGTGGGGAGGGCTTCTGAAGAAAGGGGGTCAGCCAGAATGACTTAAAGGCCAGGAGAGGAGTGGGAAGAGGTGGGGGGGAGTCTGCCAAGCATAAGGGGCAGCACCATGGAGTCACACGCACAGGAAGAGCCTGGTGCCTCGACGCGACAGGTGGCCGGGCCCGATCACGAAGCACTGAAGGGACACAGCGTTTGGACTGTGTCACTGTGGCGTCTGGAACACATTGATGGTCTTCGGCGAGGGAGTGACTTCATTCGGATTTATGTCTTTATTTGTTTGATTGGTTTTTATGGATCTTAGAGAGAAGAAGCGAGGGAGAGAGGGAGACATCGACGTGAGAAACATTGATTGGCTGCCGCCTGCACACACCGAGATTGGGGATCGAACCCACAACTCTTTGGTGCAATGGCCACCGACTGAACCTAGCCGGTCAGGGCACACGCCTGGGTCATGGGCTCCATCCTCTGTGGGGGGTGTAGGAGGCAGACAATCAATGATTCTCTCTCACCATTTAATTTTTTATTTTTATTTTTATTTATTTATTTATGTTTAGGTAGAGTGGGAGAGACAAAGACAGAGAGAAACATCCATGTGAGAGAAACACATCAATCGGCTGCCTCCTGTGCCCACCCTGGCCAGGGCTGGGCCCGGAGGGGCCTGCAACCGAGGTACACGCCCTTGACAGGAGTCGAGCCCAGGGCACTTCAGTCCCCAGGCCAAGGCTCCAACCACTGAGCTAAACAGGTAGGGCCTCACTCATCATCAATGTTTCTCTCTCTCTCTCCCTTCTTCTCCGAAACCAACATAACAAACAGAGCCCCTGGCTGCAGAGCGGAGAGTGGATTGTACCAAGGAGGCTTCCATAGCCCAGCACAGCGGTCGGCAAACTCATCAGTCCACAGAGCCAAATATCAACAGGACGACGATTGACATTTCTTTGGAGAGCCACGTTTTTTAAACTTAAACTTCTTCTAATGCCGCTTCTTCAATACCCAGGCCGTGGTATTTTGTGGAAGAGCCACATGCATGGGGCGAAAGAGCCGCATGTGGCTCTGGAGCCGCAGTTTTTGCCGACCATCAGGGGCCCAGCACAGCCCCACTAACTCGCTATCTCTTAAGGTGGGTTCTGTGCTCTGAAGCTTAAGATCCACTTCCGGAGAATTTTAGGACTCGAGGCCGTGTCAGCGAAGTAAGAGCCGCTTAGAAGGGAAAAATCCCATGGAGTTCTGGGTAGTAGGCATTTTTACCTTCAAGTCACACTGGCAGGCTACCCAGCTTAGTCTTGGGACGCCCTTACCAGCATGCATGCATTCATTCATCCACCACTCACTTATACATTCACTCATTCATTCATTCACTCACTCACTCATTCATTTACTCATGCACTCACCCAGCAGATGATTCCCCGCCCCTCCCGTGGGTCAGACACTGAGCTGGGGAGCAGCTGACACCACCAAGCATCCCTGCTTTCTTGGAATTGACACCCTGAGCATTGACACTGTGCACGTAATTACAGGGTGAGAAGTGCTTTGAAGATTCTTGGTCATTACGGTGAGGACTCGGCTGCCACTGGGGAGACGGAGAGTGGGGTGGGCGGGAAGCGGTGTTCACAGGCCCAACCCCATGCCTCTCCCGTGGAAGAGCACACATAACTGTTTTATTCAACAAATGTTAACTGAACGCCTACTGTGACCCCAGGACCCAAGACTCACAAAGCAGGGAAGGGAGCCCCGTAGGAAAAGGTGACATTTGCGAGGTGACTTCTTCAGTCCCTGCAGGCACCACCTTTTCTCCGCCCCACCCTCTCTGGGCCCCTCTATTTCACCCCAACCCACCCCCCTGGAAAGGCCTCAGCTCATGGTGCACTGGGGACAAAGGGGCCTTAATAAACCCTTTAAAACCGCGCTGTCCCAGCCGGAATGGGGAGCAGGAAGGAAGGGCAGGACAATGGGATGAAACTCCCGCCCCTTTCCCAGCAGGAACCGGGAGAGGAGCCCTTCCCCAGCACTCGCCAGCCTGGCCGCACACCCCAGCCCGGAGCTGCCATGGTCCGGCCAGGACCCAGCAGAGGGATTTTCCTTAGGGCCCGCCACGGCCAGCCCCACGCCGAGCCCCACGCCGAGCCACGCAAGGACTGGCTCTACCAGGACGTCCCGGAGGGGAGTTGGCATCGGGCAGGAGGGTTTCAGGTTTTGGCTCTCCTGCGCAGTTGCTGTGTGACCTCTGGCCCTTCCTGAGCCTCTCTGTGCCTGGGTTTCCTCTGCCTGGAACACTCGCCTCCAGCTCTGCGAGGCGTTGGAGCCGTTTGATTTTTGAAGTCTGAGACTGCGTCTTAGACCACCTCTGAAGACCTGGCTGAAAGAGCCTGCCTTCCCTGGACAGTGGGTTGAAGCGTCTTGGACCAAAGGGTCGCAGGTTTGGTTTCCCACTGCGGCGCATGCCTAGGTTTCGAGTTTGATCCCCAGTTGAAAAAAAAAGAAAGCCGAGACCGGTTTGGCTCAGTGGGTAGAGCGTCGGACTGCGGACTGAAGGGTCCCAGGTTCGATTCCGGTCAAGGGCATGTACTTTGGCTGCGGGCACATCCCCAGAAGGGGTTGTGCAGGAGGCAGCTGATCGATGTCTTTCTCTCATCGATGTTTCTGACTTTCTATCCCTCTCCCTTCCTCTCTGTAAACTATCAATAAAATATATTTTTTTAGAAAAAGAAAAGAGAGAGTCCTTGCTTGTTATTGTCCACTAGAGAGCCATTGCAGGAAGATTCCTGCAAGAATAGAGCTTCCTGCAGCCTGAGCAAAGCTCCCTCCCTTCTCTGCTGCCTCGCTCCCTTCTCCACTGCCTCACTCGCTTCCTTCTCTGCTGCCTCCCTCCCTCCCCTTGCTGGACTTGTTTACGTCTTCACAGCTTTGCTCCCTTCTGCAGTGCTTGGCTTCCTTCTATGCCTTCTTCTGAACACAGATATGCAAATTAACCGCCATCTTGGTTGGGTTGGTCTGCATACTCACTCTGAGTGGCTTGTGGGTGTAGCAAAGGTACGGTCAATTTGCATATTGCTCTTTTATTAGATCGGATTGCAAGCCTGGTGGGCCTTCTGGTTGGCCGCCTTCTCAACTCAGGATTCACCTTCCCTGTGTGTTCTCTGCTTTGCAGTCTGCATGTTCCCTTGGGCCGTGTGCTGGGACCATTGTTTCCTGGGTCTCAGTGCGCCCCCCAGGAAGGAATACACAGAGGGAGGGTGATAACACTTGCCACACCCGGTCACGGTGAAGGTCATGTGCCTCTGACACCTGGTGGAAGAGCTTATAAACCGGAGCCCTCGTGCAAGTCCCCATTCTCACCAGGCCTTTGTGTTTGGGGCTGGTGGGACCCAAAGCAGCTGGATATGCATAATGCCAGGATGCAGGGGGTCCAGGCCCCCTGCCACAGATAGCCGGGGCTCAGGAAGAAAGATGGATTTGGAAACCGGTTTGGCTCAGTGGATAGAGCCTCAGCCTGAGGACTGAAAGGTCTCAGGTTCGATTCCCGTCAAGGGCATGGACCTTGGTTGTGGGCACATCCCCAGCAGGGGGTGTGCAGGAGGCAGCTGATCAATGTTTCTGACTTTCTATCCCTCTCCCTTTCTCTCTGTAAATAATCAATTATATATATATATATATATATATATATATATATATATTTAAAGATGTTATAGCTTAGTTGGTTATTTTATTTAATTTTTGGTGGGCTTTTTTTGGGGGGGTTTTTTTGGAAGCAGATCAGGATTCACACAGGAGGTGTCCTTCAATCAGTCGCCTTTAAGGTTGTCACGTATTCCGTCCTGAGGCTGCACTTGAATTCAGTGCTGTGACAGCTTCTGGAACTATTGTTTTAGTCTCAGAGCCCTAAAAAAACTTAAAATATCCTCTATCCTCTGAATTGAGATTTTTTTTATATTTAAAATTCATAAAATTTATTTCTTTTTATTTTAAATTGCACTTTACTGTACACTCTGTCTTATGTTCAGGGGTATGAGGTAGTGGTCAGACAATCTTATACTCCACAAAGTGTTCCCCTGACATCTCCAGTGCCCGCGGCACCATGCGGCTCATTACAGAATTATTGACTTTATTCCCTAGGCTGTACTTGACATCCCCGTGACCATTCTGTAACTACCAACCTCTGCTTCTGCATCCCTTTAGCTTTGTCACCCGGGACCCCCAACCCCCTCTGGCAGCCATCAGTCTGTTCTCTGTATCTTTGGGACTGTTTCTCTTTTGTTTGTTCATTTATTCAGTTTTCTATTTATTTTTTACTGATTTTAGAGAGAGAAGGGAGACGGGGAGAGAAACACTGATGTGAGAAACATCCGATTGGTTGCCTCTTGCACGTACCCTGACGCATACACCCGGGGATCAAATCCAAAACCTGGGCACATGCCCTGACTGGGAATGGAATTGGGGACCCTTCAGTGCACAGAACGACTCTCAACCAACTGAGCCACACCAGCCAGGGCATATTGTTCTTTAGATTCCACGTCTAAGTGAAATTACTTCCTTTTCTGACTGACTTGTTTCACTTAGCATTATACCCTCTGTCTAAGTCCATTCATGCTGTAGCAAATGGTAAAATGTTGTTCTTTTTATGGCTGATTAATATTCCATTGCATGTATGTACCACATCTTCTTTATCTACTTGTCTACTGATAAGTACTTGAGTTGCCTCCATAGCTTGGCTATCTATATATATAAAAGGCTAATATGCAAAATATCCCCTTGGTAGGTTGACTAGGAGTCCGGTCGCTCGCTATGATATGTACTGACCACTAGAGGGCAGTGCGGAATGAAGGAAGGCCCCTGCTGGCAGCCAGAAGGAAGGCCCCAATTGGCCCTGATCACCAGCCAGGCCTAGGGACCTTACCCATGCACAAATTTTGTGCACCGGATCTCTAGTTATCAATAATGCTGCAATGAACATAGGGGTGCATATAGACTTTCGAGTTGGTGCTTTGGAATTTTTCAGATATATTCCCAGAAGTGGAATCGCTGGGTTATAAGGCAGTTCCACTTTTTATGTATTTATTTATTTATTATTTTTGTTAATCCTTTCCAGAGGATTTCCCCACCCCCAGCGTTACTTTTCAGAGAGAGTGTGGAAGGGAGGAGAGGGGGAGGGAGAGAGAGGGTCTGTGTGTAAGAGAGAGAGAAAGAAACATCAATGTGAGAGAAACACATTGGTTGCCTCCCCCATGGTCCCTGACTGGGGATGGGGAGTGAATTCTAACCCAGATACATACCCTTGAGCAGGAGTCAAACCCTAGATTCTTCAGTGGGTGGGGCGCATACTCTAACCACTGGGGTACACTGGAAAGGATCCATTTTTTATTTTTTATGTGTTTATTTAAATTATTTATTTAGTTTTAAAATATATTTTATTGATTTTTAAAAATATATTTTTTATTGATTTTTTTTTTTTACAGAAAGGAAGGGAGAGGGATAGAGAGTTAGAAACATCGATGAGAGAGAAACATTGATCAGCTGCCTCCTGCACACCTCCTACTGGGGATGTGCCCACAACCAAGGTACATGCCCTTGATTGGCATCAAACCCAGGACCTTTCAGTCTGCAGGCCGACACTCTATCCACTGAGCCAAACTGGTTAGGGCTCACTTTTTTATTTTTTGAGGCGCCTCCACACTGTTCTCCACACTGTCCTCCACACTGTCCTCCACACTGTCCTCCACACTGTCCTCCACACTGTCCTCCGCACTGTCCTCCACACTGTCCTCCGCACTGTCCTCCACACTGTCCTCCACACTGTCCTCCACACTGTCCTCCGCACTGTCCAACAACCCCTAACACCGGGCATTCTCTTCTCTTACAGACAGAACTCCTAGCGTATCCTCTCCCCAGACCAACACCTCCTGTGTCTAAATGTTTATCCAGCCCTGCCCCTGGCGGCCGGTTGGCTGAGATTCCTCTGGTGAATCCAGTTCACAGGTGTGGTTCCCAGGCAGGGATCATGCCCAGGTTGTGGGCTTGATGCCCAGTAGGGGGCGTGCAGGAGGCAGCTGATGTTTCTCTCTTCCTCACTCTCTAAAAAAAAATCACTGAAAACCTATTTTAAAAACAAAATAAATGAAAAATAAAATGTGTATCCATTCTACTAGTACATACCTCCTGTCTTTTTCTTTTAACACTTCACTTAATTGAGATATACTTTATGTACCATACAAATCAGCTACTCAAAGTGTATAGTTCAATGGTTTTTAGTGTATTCACAGAATTACACAATCATCACCACAATCAGTTTCTAGAACATTTCATCGCCCTCAAAATACATCCCAGGAGGCACCCTGGGCGGTTAGAGCGCCGGCCCTCCAACTGAAGGGCCACAGATTCCATTCCTGGTCCAGGGCACATACCTGGGTTGCAGGTTCCACCCCAGGCTACCCTGCGGGGTTGGGGTTGGTGCAAGAGGCAACCAATTGATCTGTCTCTCTCACATTGATGTTTCTCTCTCACCCTCTCCTCCTCCTTTCCTCCGTTCCTTTTACTCTCTCTAAGAAATCAATGGCCCTAGCTGGCTTGGCTCAGTGGACAAGGCGCTGGCCTGTGGACTGTAGGGTCCTGGGTTCGATTCCAGTCAAGGGCACAGGCCTGGGTTGTGGGCTCAATTCCCAGTAGGGGCCAGCCAATCGATGATTCTCTCTCATCAGTTTATGTTTCTCTCTCTCTCTCTCTCTCCCTCTCTCTCTCTCTCTCTCTCTCCCCCTCTCCCTTCCTCTCTTAAATCAATTTAAAATATTTTTTAAAAATCCTTCAGTGAGGATTAACAAAAATAAGAAATCCCAGGGAGCATTTGAGATCTTGCTCTCCAACATATGTTACCAGTTTGGCTCAAATAAACAAACTCTTTTTTAAAAAAAGAAAAGAAATCCCATATCACCCATTCATTCTTACTGACCCAGCTTAAACTTCATCTTCTCTGATTTCTGCCAGTAGATGTATTTGTTCTGTTTTCTCTAGTCCTCTCAAACTTTCTTTATATCCATGACAGTTTTTGACATGGACTATGTACTCATTCAGGATACAGGCATGTCTCACTCAGCTGTGAATTTTGTATGCATGCCCGATGTAAAAAAATCTAGACACTATCGCAGCCTGTAAGACCTGAGCCGTCAGCATCCTCTGAGCTCATCTCCCGTTATTTACCCCATTCCAATACCTGATCTTACTTCTGCCTTCGCGCTTCAGCTTTCTTCTCTTTCTGTCTAGAATGTTCTTCCCCCGATGGTCACAATGTCTTTCCCCACTTCCTTAAGGTCCCTGCCCAAATGCTAACGTATTTGAGAAGCATTCCCTTGTTACCTGCATTTTGTTCAAGAATCTATAATAATAGCCCCAGCCGGTTTGGCTCAGTGGATAGAGCATTAACCTCTGGACTAAAGGGTCCTGGGTTCGATTCTGGTCAAGGGCATATGCCCGGGTTACGGGCTCCATCCCCAGTAGGGGGCGTGCAGGTTGCAGCTGATCAATGATTCTCTCCCATCATTGATGTTTCTATCTCTCTCTTCCTCTCCCTTCCTCTCTGAAATCAATAAAATTATATTTTAAAAAAAGCATCTATAACAATAAAAGCATAATATGCTAATTAGACCAGATAGCTGAACAACCTTCTGGACATCATTCTGGACATCCTTCCGGACGACCTTTGCAATGAAGCTGTAGCGTTGGGGGCTGAGGCAGAAGGATGATCAGGCAGGCAGGTGAGCAGTTAGGGGCGATCAGGCAGAGTGATTAAGGACAAACAGGCAGGAAGGGAGGTGAGCAGTTAGGAGCCAGCAGTCCCGGATTACGAGAGGGTGAAGGCCAGGCCGAGGGAACCCCTCCCTCCCAGGCACGGATTTCGTGCACTGGGCCTCTAGTTTATCATAATCATTGCTGTCCGCCGTGTATTAGACAATGAATACTGAATGACTAGATGAGTAAATACGGTTCTATGTAATAGCAGATTTTCCTCTAAATATGTTCATTCCAGCCCTAACCAGATAAAGCGACGGCCTGTGGACTGAAGAATCCCAGGTTTGATTCTGATCAAGGGCATATATATACCTTGACTGCAGGCACATCCCAGTGGGGGGTGTGCAAGAAGCAGCTGATCTATGTTTCTCTCTCATTGATGTTTCTAACTCTCTAGCCCTCTCCCTTCCTCTCTGTAAAAAAAAAAATCAATAAAATATATTTTTAAAAATAAATAAATAAATAAATAAATAAATATGTCCATTCCATTATTTCTTTTGTCAACATTATGAATTGTAGCACCAGTTCTACTGAAGAAAACATGTGATATACAAAGTTACTTGGGTAAAATTAAACCTTATGAACCCCAGTTATTCAATGAGAGATGGCTCATATTCCACCCACACTGACATTTGTTATCACTTTTTAAAATATATATATTTTATTGATTTTTTTATAGAGAGGAAGGGAGAGGGATAGAGAACTAGAAACATCAATGAGAAACATTGATCAGCTGCCTCCTGCACACCCTTTACTGGGGATGTGCCCTTAACCAAGGTACATGTCCTTGACTGAAATTGAACCTGGGACCTTTCAGTCCGAAGGCTGATACTCTATCCACTGAGCCAAACCAGTTAGGTCTTGTCATCACTTTTTTAAAAATTTTTTAAAATTGATTTTGTTTTAAAGAGAGAGAAAGGGAGAGGGACAGAGAGACAGAGACATCCATGCGAGAGAAACATGGATCGGCTGCCTCCTGCAGGCCTCCTACTTTTGGAAAAAAGTCTAATTATGTCCCTGCTTCACATCATACTCCAGATGAATTCAGATAGGTCACAACTTGTGATGTTAAAAAGGAAGATATAGCCCTGGCTGGTTTGGCTCAGTGGATGGAGTGTTGGCCTGCGGGCTGAGGGGTTCCGGGTTTGACTCAGTTCAAGGGCATGTACCTTGGTTGTGGGCACATCCTCAGAAGGGGGTGTGCCGGAGGCAGCCGATCAATGTTTCTGACTTTCTATCCCTCTCCCTCTCTGTAAAAAAAAAAAATCAATAAAATATATATATATATTTTTAAAGTAAGATATACTGATATTAGAAGAAAACACAGGTGATTACACCATCTTGAGATGAAGGAGTTCTAAGAATCACCAACAGAAAAAAGAATTCTAAAAAACAGAAAGAAAGAAGAAAAGATCAGGAGTCTTGACTACATTAAAGTAAAAAACAAACAAACAAAAAAAACACCTAAGTGAGTTTCTCCAAAAATTAAAATCTCACTTAAAAGACAATGAGAAACAAATAACCACCGAGGGGGGAATATTCTGCAATGCAGAAGAGAAAGGCTATATGCTTAACTCGTCAAACACACCCATAAACTGACAAAGAGCAGCATCTCCATAACAAATTGGGCACGTTGACACAAGCGGCCCGTTTACAAGAGAATAAACACCGTCAGAGGAGAAGCGCAGGAAAACTGTTTTATCTCCCGTGTAACCAACTACAAGATTAAACGTTCCACCTACCTAGTAGGAGGTGTCCAGGATAAAGCTGGGTTTGGGGAAATATCACAAACGGAGCCCCCAGAAAGGGCCTGAACTACTGGGCAACATCTGCTGAACCCGGGTCACTTTGCGGAGTTTTTCACTCAACAACGGTCGCTCCTTGATGGGATGCTCAGAAATGTGTCCCGGAAAGCCACCAGCGGTGAGTGCCCAGATGGAGCGGTGCCGCGGGGATGGGCATCGCAACGTTGCTTACATCAAAAGAGCAGAAACACCTTACATTGCCATTGTCGAGGTTTAGTATAAACAAATGGTAACGCATGTACCCACCAGAGGACAGTGCAGCAATGAAACATGTCGTGGGAGAATATTTAACAGCATTAAGATGTTGAAGGGAATTTGTTGATGTAAAAACTTAGACTAAAAAAACCCAGCTTTGTGCCATAATCCCCATAAAAAAGAAAGAATAAATTGAGCTCTGTCCGGTTTTGCTCAGTGGATAGAGCATCGGCCTGTGTGGACTCAAGGGCCCCAGGTTCGACTCCGGTCAAGGGCACATGCCTGGGGTGTGGGTTCGATCCCCAGCGCAGGGGTGTGCAGGAGGCAGCCAATCAATGATTCCCTCTCATCAGTAATGTTTCTATCTCTCCCTCTCCCTTCCCCTCTGAAATCAATAAAAATATATCCTCTTAAAAACTGAGTAGAGAGAGATTTGTTGTTCCACCTCTTTATTCGTTGATTGGTTGATTCTTATTATTTTTTAAAATATATTTTATTGATTTTTTTTTTTTTTTAAGAGAGGAAGGAAGGGGGAGAGTTAGAAACATCAATGAGCCCAGACCGGTTTGGCTCAGTGGATAGAGCGTCGGACTGTGGACTGAAGAGCCCCGGGTTCAATTCCGGCAAGGGGCATGTACCTTGGCTGCGGGCACATCCCCAGTGGGGGGCGTGCAAGAGGCGGCTGATCGGTGTCTCTCTCTCATCGATGTTTCTGACTCTGTAAAAAATCAATAAAATATCTTTTAAAAAAAAAAAAGAAAAAGAAACATCAATCAGCTGCCTCCTGCACACCCCCTACTGGGGATGTGCCCGCAGCCAACGTACATGCCCTTGACCAGAATAAAACCTGGGACCTTTCAGTCCACAGGCCGACGCTCTATCCACTGAGCAACATCGATAAGGGCTATCTATTATAACTTTTTAAAATATACATATATATATTTTATTGATTTTTTTACAGAGAGGAAAAGAGAGGGATAGAAAGTCAGAAACATCAATGAAAGAGAAATATCGATCAGCTGCCTCTTGCACACCCCCTACCGGGGATGTGCCCGCAGCCAAGGTACATGCCCTTGATCAGAATCGAACCTGGGACCTTTCAGTCTGCAGGCCAACGCTCTATCCACTGAGCTACACCGGTTTCGGCTATTAATAACTTTTTAATGACTACTAAAGCACAGTGTGGAGCAATGAAAAGGGAATTGAGTAACGTTCAGGATCTGACACCCAGTTAAGACAACGGCTGTCCCATTCCTCGCGGCTCCTGGGTGCTGAGCAGCGGAGGAAAGCCCCCGGCGCTGGCCAGACAAGACGCCGGGGGTCCCGGGAGCCTCAGAGCCCGGCGCTGGCTGTGCTCGCGCTCACCCGCCCATCAGGCGCTGGCAGCAACCCTTGTTTCATATTAAGACCAAAAGTGGTGCGAGGAGATCAGAAAGGCTGTTTCAAACCCTGAGCTCTTCTGTCTTTTTAACAAATACATGTTTTTATTGATTTCAGAGAGGGAGAGAAAGGGAGAGGAAGAGATAGAAACACCCATGAGGAGAGAGAATCATTGATTGGCGGCCTCCCGCACACCCCACACTGGGGCTGGAGCCCGTAACCCGGGCATGCTCTCCGACCGGGAAATGAACCGTAACCTGACTCACAGGTCCATGTCCAACCACTGAGCCACCCTGGCCAGCTGGCTGGGCAACCCTCTGTCCTTTCGATTTGGGGGCAAGATTCTTTTGGGTATGGATTCTATGTTTGGTTTGATTCTCCCAATCATCAAATAAGGACATAACCCTATTCGGAAAAGGTTGATGGGAGGGTTCAAAAAGATGCTGCTTAAAAAACAAGCGAAAACCAAAAAGATGATGCTAATGAATGCCTTTCACACGGCTACTGCTCAGTGACCGGGAGCTGCCATCGTTACCCAACTGGGCACGCAGATAACCAAACAGCACCATGCTAACTGCTTTGGAAATTCTGGTTCCCAGAGGGAGCCTGGCTGCAGACCATCCAGAGCCCGTCCCCTTCTGGGTGGGGCAGAGGGGGCCCTTGGCCTGACCCCTGCCCCGCCTGGCCTGCGCCATCTCTGGAAAGGAGCAGAGTTGCACAGTTGCCTAGTAACACCTCTGGGAATCCAGGAAGTTAACATTTTGGAAGCTTTGGAGGAAAGGAAAGGTGGAGTCTGATATTTTGGATTTGCAGCTGACTTAGGCCAAGTGGGTCTGTCCCGAGGTCTGAATACTGCAACTCAGGTAATTTTTACAAAATATTATTTTTATTGATTTTTTTTACAGAGAGGAAGAGAGAGCAATAGTGAGTTAGAAACATCGATGACAAACATCGATCAGCTGCTTCCTGCACACCCCCTACTGTGGATGTGCCTGCAATCAACATACATGCCCTTGACCGGAATTGAACCTGGGCCCCTTCATTCTGCAGGCCGACACTCTATCCACTGAGCCAAACCGGTTAGGACCTCAGGTAATTTTTTAAATGTAGCGCTGGGTAGCCCAGTTCCTTAGAGTCCTCCTGAAATGTCAAAGTTGTAGCTTTAACCCCAGGTCAGGACACATGCATGAATCAACCAACTAATGCATTCTCTCTCTCGTCTTTCCTCTCTCTTCATACCAATCAATAAAATTTTTTAAGTGCAATACATTCTTAAGATTCAAAATTCAAAATGTATAGCAGGACAAAGAATGAAACATCTCAAAAAAGAAAAAAAAAAAAAGAATGAACCATCTCCCTGTATCCCTGTACTCATTTCTCATCCCCCAAGCCCTCCCCAGAGAAGGCAGAGTTATCACCTTCAGGGGAGTCCTGTTAAGTCCTGGAGTTCTAGATATACAGGGAAATAAGTGAAGGTGTGTTTTTTCTAACCCCCTCTTGTATAAATGATTAACGTGCTAACTACTTGGTCTAGGCCTTTTTTTTCATTTTGCCACAGCTCCGGGTTCCTATTTGTGTTGTTTGTTGCAGAAGATTCCAGAAGCCTAAAGAAGTGAGGTTGTTCCTGATTCTTTTTTTAAAAAAATATATTTTATTGTTTTTTTACAGAGAGGGAGGGAGAGAGAGTTAGAAACATCAATGAGCTGCCTCCTACACACCCCCTATTGGGGATGTGCACACGACCAAGGTACGTGTCCTTGACTGGAATCAAACCCAGGACCCTTCAGTCCGCAAGCGGACGCTCTATCCACTGAGCCAAACCGGTTTCGGCTCGATCTCTTGCTGTCATGATGTTGCAGTGAATTGCCTTGTACAGGTATCATCTCACAGTGGAGCAATGAATCTGCAGGATAAATTCCTAGAAGGGGAATTTCTGAGTCAAAGGAAGGTGTTTTTCTACTTTTGATATTTATCATTGTAGCTAAACTAGAGGCACGGTGCACAAAGTTCATACACAGGTAGGGTCCCTAGGCCTGGTCAGCGATCAGGGCCAATCAGGGCCTTATCTGCTGGCCGGGGCCTTCCTTTGTTCCGTGCCGCCCCCTGGTGGCCAGCACATGTCATAGCGAGTGATCCAACTCTCCTGGTCCAACTCCTGAGGGGACACTTTGCACATTAGGCTTTTATAGATCGAGAAGACAGATTGCCCCCAGCAAGATTACATCCATTTAAAGCTGCAAGAGGCTGTGTCCATCAAGCTGAAGGGACCTCTCTCACACCCTTTCCAAATTTCTGGACCTGATGGGTAAAAAAGAAGAAGAAAAAGAAGGGTATTTTGAGGATTTTGAGGTACCTCTGATTTGAACTTGTGTTTTGAAGCTCCTATGGGTTCAGTTAGCTCGTTTCTAGGAACCAGGCCGCCCGGGGCAGTGTCCGTTCAGACACTTGGCTCTGGCCTGGGGTTTGGCTTTGTTCCCCTGCTTCCAGGGTGCGGGCTGCTGATACTCCCAGAATGCTCTTCCTGCACACATCCTGTCCCTTCTCTCTTTTTGTTAATCCTCACCCGAGAATATTAGTTATTCATTTAGAAATATATTTTATTGATGTTTTTACAGAGAGGAAGAGAGACAGGCAGAACATCGGCGAGAGAGAAACATTCATCAGCTGCCTCCCTACGGGGGATGTGCCCGCAACCGAGGTACATGCCCTTAACCGGAATCGAACCTGGGACCCTCCAGTCTGCAGGCCGACGCTCTATCCACTGAGCAAAACCGGCGTCGGCTTATTTTTATTTTTAGAGAGAGTGGGAGGGATGGGTGTGGGGGTGGGGGGAGAGAAAGAGAGAGAGAGAGGTATCGATTGATGTAAGGGAAGTACATCAATTGGTTGCTTCCCACACATGCCCGATTGGGGTGCTGGATCAAACCTGTAACCAAGGTAAGTGCCCTTGACCAGGAATCAAACCCATGACCCTTCTGTGTGGGGGACGCTGCTCTAACCACTGAGCACAGCAGCCAGGGCTTCTGTTCCCTCTCACCGGCCACCCAGCCACCCACTCATTCTGGGGTTTGGGGTTTGGCTAACGCCCAGGGTCATGAAGAGAATTTTCATTTTTGTTTTCCATACTGTTTTTGGGTAATTTCTGGGGTGAAAACGGGGAAAAGATGACCCTTTTGTCCTCAAATTGAAAATCCTAAAACAAAGAGGCAGGCATGATTATCACCCATTTTACAGATGCGAACGCTGAGACTTAGGCTGGTCACCCCCACCCCCCGAGAAAGTGATCCCGCAGTCCTGCTTCCAGCTACGCCTCAGCTATTTCCCTCATGACCCGAGGCGGATCACTTCTCTCAGGTCTCAGCTTGCCCACCTGTAGAAACCAACACTGTGGCTCTCAAAATGTCTTAGGAGGAGCCCAAAGCTCCCCTGAAGCTGGCGAAGGGAGAGATGGGGGTGGGGAGGGAGAGCAAGAGGTCGTGGAGGGGTTCCTCCACCAGAGACCTCAGCTTTCTACCCGTATTGACATCATCGCCTTATCCCTGAGATGTTTATTTATCTTAATTGATATTTTTAAAAATATATTTTATTGATTTTTTTTACAGAGAGGAAGGGAGAGGGATAGAGAGTTAGAAACATCGATGACAGAGAAACATCCATCAGCTGCCTCCTACACACTCCCCACTGGGGATGTGCCTGCAACCAAGGTACATGCCCTTGACCGGAATCGAACCTGGGACCCTTCAGTCTGCAGGCCCAGGCTCTATCCACTGAGCCAAACCGGTTAGGGCTGATTTTTTTTTTTTTTTTTTTGAGAGAGAGAGAGAGATAGGGAGAGAGATAGAAACACCAACGCACCAACATTGGTGGGGGCTGCCTCCTGCATGCCTGCGGGGGATCAAGCCAGAAACCCAGGCATGGGGCCTGATCGGGAATCGAACCCGGGACCTCTTGACATCTTGACTGATGGGTCAACGCTCAACCACTGAGCTACATCGCCCTGGCTGAGATTTACTGTTAAGAGGGTAGCTAACGGGAAGAAGAAGAAAAACGAAAAATCACTGTTTTATCTCAGATGTCGCAAACTCACGGCCCATAGGCTGAGTGGGCTGACCAGTCCGAGCGACGTGGTTCGGCGGCTGAGCGTGGACCTGTGAGCCAGGAGGTTCGATCCCCAGTCAGGGGACATGCCCACGACAATAGATTCTCTCTCCATCACTGATGTTTCTATTTCTCGCTCCCTCTCCCTTCCTCTCTAAAATAAAAAAACACGTTTTAAGAAAAGAAAGTGGGCCCTAGCCAGTTGTGCTCAGTGGATAGAGCACTGGCCTGTGGACTGAGGTTTGATTTCAGTCAAAGACACAGGGTTGCGGGCTCGATCTCCAGTGTGGGGTGCAGGAGGCAGCTGATCAACGATTGTCTCATCATTGATTTCTCTCTCTCTCTCTCTCTCTCTCTCCATATCTGAAATCAATAAAAATTACTATAAAGAAGTAGCCTGATCACATATTTCATTTAATTTACAAAGTATGTCTTTTCTTTTCTTTAACTTATTGATTGATTTGATAAAGACTCACTGATTTATTGTCCCACTTATTTATGCATTCCTTTGTTGCTTGTTGTATGTGCCCCGACCAGGGATTGACTGATGTTTCCATCTCTCCCTCTCCCTCCCTGAAATCAATAAAAATATATTAAAACAAACAAATATCAATGATGAGAGACAATAATTGATTGGCTGCCTCCTGCTCGCCCCCTACTGGGGATCCAGCCAGCAACCCAGGCATGTGCCCTTGACTGGAATCGAACCTGGGACCCTTCAGTCCACAGGCTGACGCTCTATCCGGAGCCAAACCAGCTGGAGCATAAAATGTATTGATTTTAGAGTGTGAGAGCGAGCTGGAGAGCGACATCAATTTGTTGTTCCGTTTATGTGTGCATTCATTAGTTGATTCTTGTACTGGGAGCTAACCCATGACCTTGCTATATGGGGATGACATTCTATCCAACTGAGCTGCCCGGCCTGGGCCAGCATAGGCCAGTTTTGCCGGGTTTTGTACTTTATACAAAGGAAATCACATCACCCGTCCTTTTTGTGTCTTGTGTCCCTTACTCAACACTAAGTTTGCCGGCTGCATTCACACCGCCGCAAGTAGCAGCAGCTCATTTGTCTCGTTGTCCTACTGTACCCGTGTCCACCTGACCACTGACGGTAGTATTTCCCCAGGTTCTGGCTCTATGAGTATGCACGTTCTAGCACAGTGAGTTGACAGTTATAAGTCCGGGAAACAGTTTATCCTTGTGTTATTTTCCAAACAGTTTTTTCTTTTTTTTCCATAGGAGCAACTGTAAACTGACTCTTGCCCCACCCTGTTCTGGTGCTGGGAGGTATGCATTTCTCTTGGGGGGGTACCTGGGGGCAGACCCGCGGGCTGAGGAGTAAGTCAGCATCCAGTTCTGCCCGGGGAGACCTGGCCGGTTCCCAGAGTGACTGCACCCACTTACCTCCACCGACTCCTGGGAATTCCACTCCCGTTCCACCCGCCTGCCTCACACCCAGCCATCACCCCACAGGGCCCCAAAGGCATGGGGTTTGGCTTTGTGACTCCAATCCCTTCCACAGCTTCACTGCCCTCCTGACCCTTCTCTCCTTTTCTGAAAAGTGGGGAGGATGAATGGCTGGTCGCCAGGGTACCTGCTTGCCCCTCTTTGTAATTCTTGGTTGGGAATCCTTTAGTTCCATACTCACTCCTTCCTCCGGGCCGGGACTCGGAGATGGGGCACGAGTTAGCAAGGCTTGGAGGGGGTGGGAGTAGGAGGGAAGGACGAGAGAACATTCCAGGCGGAGGTGAGGCAAGGTCACAGTTAAGACTTCGGGAGGCCAAAGGGAAAAAGAGAAGTTGTCAGCACTGCTGGGGGGTTGGGGGGGGTGGATTTCAGGAAGGATGGGGGGTGGGTGCGGGAGTCTCCAATCCAGACCCCGAGGGTCCGGAGCGCACAGGCGGCTTCCCCCGCCCCCTCCGTGCCCCGGGGGCCCCCGGAGAAGCGCTGGGAGGACTCAAAGGAGTTGATGGTGATTGGAGGGTGGGAGGAAGGGATGCGGCGGGGGGAGGGGACTGAGGTGTGTGTCCCACTGTCATGTAAATCGCTCCCGCAGGCAGGGCGGCTCCGGCCCATTTAAACCGCCCGCACCTGGGGCGGGCCCAGAGCTCCGCGCGCCTGCAGCCGCCACCTCCCGCCACCGCGTCCGCGCCGCAGCCGCAGCATGGCCCCCAAGCGCCCGTCCTCGCTGCCGCCCCAGACCAAGAAAGCCAAGCTGGCCCCGGCCCCCAAGCCGGAGAGGAAGCCGGCCCCCCCGGACGTGCCGAAGGGCGGTGAGTCCCGCTCCGCTCGGGGTGGGGCGGGAGGGGCTTGCGGAGCGGTGTTTGACTTCTGAGTGGTTTATTCGCGCCGCCTGGGCGCTTTCGGGAGTTTTGAGGTGCGATCCCAGGTTCCCCTGGGAGGGGTTTTAAGCTTTGGGGGTGCGTGGGTCAGGTTTCTGGGAAGAGAAAACCCGAGGGGGCAACTGGGGGACCCGGAGCACGTGCGAGCTCGTCCCTGCCCCCACGCTGCTGGCTACCTACTCCCGGCGCGGCTCCCGACCCCCGGCTTCCGGGGCCCCCCGTCTGGGTGTGAGCCTGGGGGGACACGTGCGCCCCTTTCCTCTCTCGCACCCTCCACAGCCGTGGGATCCTCCAGTCCTACCTCCAAAGTCTCGCCCAGCCCTCCAGCTCGCTTTCCGGCTCTGCCGCCGCCTGCCCACATTCTGGCTTCCTCCTCCTCCTCCTGCTCTGGCTCCCAGCTTCCTCCACCCTCCCGGCCGCGCAGAGCCAATCACGTGACCCCCGGGCTTAAAACCCTTCCTCTTGCCTTCCCATTGCCCCGAGGTACAGACAGATCGATCTCCCGGGCCCCGCCCCTGGGTCCCAGCCCCCACCCCGGGCCTCCAGGTTCGGCCCCCCCCCTCCCTCCTGCCCCGCTGACCTCCGTTCACCTCTGGGGCCCTGTTCTTCCACCTGGGACCCTGACACCCCACTTGTTCTCTGCATGATCACCCACCTCTCCGTACCTGTGCGAGTCTCGTCCAGCTCTGCGGAAGAGTCACTTCTTACAGGCACACACTCTCCTTTGAGCTGCGGCTGCTGGGCTAGGGGCTCGTGGGGTCACCCCGTGTGGCCCTGACGTCAGTGCTTTGTAATTTGGGTTTCGTGGCCCCCCCCCCCCCCATTAACTCGGAGGTGGGGCTGCTGCCTTTTGCAGACACACAGCGTGGAGCCGAGCGCAAAGTGGATTGTTCTGGGGATGAGGCCTCCCTGCTAGAACGTGGGGGGGGGGTGTCCTGGGGGGTGGGTTTGGACAGGTGGGAGGCAGGATGGCGATGGCATCGTGCTGGGGAAAATGTGACCGCAGGCTCAGTGGGGAGGGGCGAGGGGTCTGTGACTCTTCCTAGTCTGCAGGCTTGGCTGGGGTGGAAGGAGCAAGAGTCCGCATCCAGGTGTCCCGAGGGATGTGCTGGGGATCGCGACAAACTTGACCTGGGCAAGGCCCCCTGGGATGCAGAGACCTCCCACCCAGCTGGCGGCCCAGGGTGGCAAAGCTGAAGGACAGAGCCTGTTTCTTTTCTCTTGTGTAAAAGGCGCTCATCAGCATTTACCCGTGTCTTGGGCTCGTTGTGAGGCGGCTTAAATAGAAGTGAAGCCCTGGGACCCGGACTGGCACACACACTGGGCTCTTGTGAGCAGCAAAGTGTAGACAAGGGTTCCTGGGCTCCTTCCGCTTAGCTTCTGGGAGAGTTCACACGAGGTGTGCACCACAGTCCTTCTGAGGTGCCTCCGAACCCAGAACCCGGATGGCAGCTCCTGTCACTCATTCACTGGGCACTGACCTGCCAGGCACTGGGCTGTGAAGCACTTCCCTACCCATCAACCTCTCAGCAGCAGCAGCAGCGGCGGGTAGAAGCCCCATGTTGGAGAACAGGAAAGGGAGGCTCAGAAATGGGTGTGGGTGTGGTGGAGGCCATCCTAGCTAAGATTTCCTCTTCATCCTAGGACACCAACTTCTCTGTTCCGAAGCCTTGGGGTTCTCCTTCAAAGAAAGTGGGGTGGAGAGGAGAGGGAGGCCAAGGAGAGTGCAGGAGCCGCAGAGACCACAGTGAATAATGGCGAAGTGGATGGATTCTCTCTTTTTTATTAAATATATTTTATTGATTTTTTTACAGAGAGGGAGAGGGATAGAGAGAAACATCAATCAGCTGCCTCCCGCACACTTCCTACTGGGGATGTGCCCACAACCCAGGTACATGGCCTTGACCGGAATTGAACCCGGGACCTTTCAGTCCGCAGGCCGACACTATCCACTGAGCCAAACCAGCCAGGGCTGAATTATCTCTTGGTGTGTCCAGTGCCACTCCCTTATTTACTGAAACTTTTGCCCTTTTGCTTTCTCTTCCACTTCCTAGTTAGTGTGTGATCCTGCATTCATTTTTTAAAACAATATTTTTCCTTTTTATTGACTTTTGGGTGACACCGGTTAACAGAATTATACGTTTCAGCTTTGCAAGCATCTGGCATGGGGTGATGAGGGTGATGGAGAAGGGTCAGGAGGAGGAGCAGGGTGCTCCTAAGGGCCCTGGTCAGTGAAGACTCAGGGAGCCCTCTGCAGGTGCGTGGGAAACGGGTAGATCAGCCACTGGGGGGATGTTGTGGGTCCCTGGTACCCACCTTTGAACATGCTTTGGTGTAGCTGCAACCCTCAGCACAGTGTTTTTTCAGAACGCGCCATCCCATTTGTAGGTCAGGAAATCATGTTGGTGGAGCGCACCCTGATCGAAAGAAAAGAAAATAGAAGGCTATGGGCCGCATCACCCTTAGTATAAGGGGAAAGCATTGTTTTGTGTGCCTTTGTGCACCGGTTCTTGATGTCAGATGTACCTGTGCTGTAGGTCATGCTCAAAATGGAAAAACTCTTGGTGTAGAGCAGGCGCGCCTGGTGTCTGCTAGCCTGAACCTAGAATCTTGGCTCCGCCACTTGCATGAAAAAACTGAGTTGATCTGTGCAATAAGGATATTGATGCCTACCTTGTGTGTCATGAGGACTGAATGAGAAAATGTATGTGCTTATCACAAGCCCGTGGTCCAGGGTCCATGCTTCAAGCGATGCGCCAGAGCCTGGTATTTCTTTCCAGCTCAGTAACATCACAAAGGTGGCAGGAAATGGGCCGTCGTGAGAGTACGTTCACCACCAAAATCAGCAAGTGCTGCAAATCAGGGGTTTGGGTGTTGTTTTTCTTCTCTGGGATCTGGTGAGACATTTAATGTTATTTCTTCCTTTCAACCTGTGCAGTTGGGTTGGAAATGGATTGAGTTGGACTCGACTGAGATTCAGGTTTGGAGGGGAAGGATTAGATGAATTTTGGGGTTTTGGGGGAAGTCTCCAGAAGATACTTGTATTCTGTACCCATGGACTGGGAGGCAATTACTTAACATTTATTGATCACTCACCAGGGACTAAAGAAAGACACTGTGCTTGCTGGAAGGCAAATGACCCCATCTCAAATTCTGATTACAAATGCCCAGGGAAGCTTTCTTAAAGGCCATGTATGTCTACAGGTCCTGGAGGAAGGAGTAGAGAGGTGCATTTGCATCACCTAGAAAGCGTTATTTTAACAGGAATGCTTTGGCCCTACTTAATGGTTCAAGACCTGGCCTCCAAAGCAGGCTTTTGTTGGCCCTATCATCTGAGACAGGGCGAAATGAATTGAACCCCTTTCTGCCCCATTGGTCAATTGTGTGGCTTTAATGACGTGCTCACTGCACTTGCCCAGGACGAGCCCCTAGGTAGGGTTTCTTGCAAGCATCAGGCACAGAGTTGGGCCAAAAAGGATCCATTTGTCAGCCTTCTTTGCATTTTATCACTCTATAACAAACAGGTTGAGAGGGGAAGTGACTTGCCCAAGGGCACACAGCCTGCTAGGCAGAGCTTGCGCTAAGAGCCAGGAAAAGGCCCCTTAAGTGAACTGGACAGCTCGGGGCTTTGCAAAGCCCGAAGGAGTAAAAATAGCCGTTTCCCCATCTGCAAGCTAGGATGGGGGTGCTGCCTCCTCTCCCGCACGGAGGGATGCCCTAGCATTGTCCCACGGCGCAGAACCGGGGGTTGGATGTATTTCTGGGACCCAGTGCTACTACTCAGGCCTGCACTTTTGGGGGGCTGCGAACTCCCCTCCGGCCTGCGGAGGAGGGAAGCCGCTTCGCCACCACGTGATGCACTCATCCCGGGGGCCTGCGCGCGGCGCGGCAAAGGCCCCGCCTCAGCCCGCTGCGCGCCGTGAAGCGCGCAAATGTCCCGGGTCGGGCTGGAGAAGGGGAAAGCGGGGGAGGGGAGCGCGGCGCGGGGTGCCGGCCCCGTACGTCGCCGCGTTCCTTCCTCCCGCCTCTTCGTCAGGCCCTGTGTCTCCTCGCCGAGGCTCCGCCCCCTCGCCCTGGCGCCTCAGCCAATGGCTGGGCGGCGCGAGCCCCTCCGGCCGGGGGCGGGGCTTGCGCGCGGACCTGGCGCGCCTGCGCTCTGCCGCCCGCCCCTCGCCGAGAGGAGGAGGTGGTGGAGGAGGAGGCGACTCGGGGAGAACGAGCAGCGAGCTGGATCGCCGAGCGTGAGTGAAGGAGCCCGGCCGCTTGCCCGCCCGCCCGCCGCCGCCGCCTCCCCTCCGTAAGCAGGAGCCCGGGCCGGGGCCCGGCACGCTGCCCCAGCTTCTCCCTCGTCGTCAGGCCGCGAGGGCAGCGCGCGCAAGGCAGGGGGAGGGAGAACGAGCGGCGCGGGAGGAGGCGGCCGGACCGAGCGAGCGCCCGCGCGCGTGTGGCGTGAGGGGAAGCCGCTGCCCGCCCCCTTCGCCTTCCCTTCGCTCCCCCTCCCCGCACCCCCCCCGACCGCGGAGCAGCACCATGTCGGCGCCGGCGGCCAAAGTCAGTAAAAAGGAGCTCAACTCCAACCACGACGGGGCCGACGAGACCTCAGGTGAGGAGCAGGCGAGGCAGGGGCCGGCCCGCGCCGCCATCTTCCGCCGCCGAGCCTGGCCCGCCAGGCCGCCGGTGGGGCCCGGGGGGCGCTGGGCGGACCGGGGCCGGCGCGCGCCTCGGCGCCCTTTTTTGTGCGCGCGGGGCCGGGGCCGGGGTGGCGCCGCGGCGGCGGCGGCGGCGGACGGCGCTTCGAGGCGGGGGCGCTGCGGCCTGTTCGGCGCGGGCGGAGGAGACCCCCCCTTCCTCTCCCCCCTCCCTCGCTCTCCTCCCCCTCCCTCCCTCCCGAGAAGCCTCTCTTTATTGTGCTCCGCCATGATGCCTCACTCCCATCAGCCGCCGCCGCCGCCACATGGTGCGGCCGGACGCGGCCCCCGCGCCCAGGCCTCCGCGCGGCTCCCTCTCTGCGCCCGGCCCGCCGGCTGCGGCCCCGTCCCCCCACCCGGAGGCCGGCCCCCCGCGCGACCCCCCTGCCTCGAGCCGGGGCGGGTTGGGGGCGCGGGGAAACACGCGGCCGGCCGCCGGGAGGATGCTCCTGTCGCCCCGGGCGCTCCCCACGTGGGGCGGCGGGCCGGGTGCCGGAGGCTCTTACAATGGCTCTCGGGAAGTCTGCCTTCTCCGGGGAGGGTTTCCCGGCGGGGGGCTGCGGAACCCGGGAAGGTTACCGGAAACGGACCGCGCGCACTCGGGACCCTGCACGCCCACTTAGTTTGTGGGTTTTTGCAGTCTTTGCGGACAAAAGGGCACCTTTTTCGTAGCACACCCCCTTTTCCCTTCTTCCTTCCGTGGCTCGCGGTTTTCTGACTTCACGCTGGACTCCCTGTGAGAGCTGGGCCATCTTGAGCCCAGCCCGCCTGAGATTGGGTTGGAGGGGTGAGAAAGGTCAGACCCGAATTTGGGGGTTCATAGTCTAACGAGGAAAAGTCGAGTGTTGACGATGGTCCCCGTGTGGGGGCCCTTCCTTGTCTTCGTAGGGTTGTTTATTTCATGTTTCAGTTGTAGCAATATTTAAAGAGGAATTCTACCATTGAATACGAGGTGTCCTGATTTTTGTTAATGTCACGGGTTGCTTCCCACGGTTTACTTTAGCAGCTGGTATTAGTATTTTGCAGGTATACAATGTGACAAATAATAAACACTTAAGAATTCCTGAGTAAGGTTTTTTTCCTTGTCTTTCTTAATAGAAACTTAATGAGTTTCTTTTTGTACTGTAACTCCTAAAAAGTGCTGCAAGCATTTTGAATACCTAACAGCAAGATTGGTGAATTGTCTTTGAATTTGTCAGCTACCTGCATGAACACGTGGAGGGCATGCCTTGCAGGCAGTTTTGTGTGTGTGTTTAAAACAGCTTTATTGATACAACTCGCAGTGTTCACAGCAGAAAAGGTAGATAAATGCCTCTAACTAGAATTGAGTTTTGTGCATCTTTTTCTTGCAGAAAAAGAACAGCAAGAAGCGATTGAACATATTGATGAAGTACAAAATGAAATAGACAGGTAAGGTTTTTCTTAATTCATAGACGTTTTCCGAAATACATCTTAGGGTATGGTGATCTTTGGAACTGGTCAAATCTCTGTTCCCTGGCTAAGTGGAGATGGTTAGGATAGTGGAAACAAAGTCAGTGTTATTTTTCTGTGAAATATTGTAACCAACAAAGAACTTTTGATGAAAGTACATTGACTTTGTAAAGATTGGCTCTCCTTTCAAAGGTTACAAGTCGGCTGAATTGCAGGGCATGGACTTGTGACAGTATCGAATTATGGCGTCAGTGTTGCTCTGACTTGATTAGCAGCCCCTCCTCCCCCCTGATTTGCCTGAGGGACACAGAATTGAAGTTAGCCTGGTAGTAATTGAAGTAAACGAACAATGTCACTAAAATGCTTGATTTGGGCACCTAATTAAAAACTGCCCATTATTGAGTGCCTACCCAGGTCAAATTGCCAAAGTAATTTTGACTTGGTTTTCATATGGGCACAAAAAATCTAGATGATTTATTTATTATTATAACTGTGTGCTTTGCCCTTTTCTAAAGCTAACAAGAGTGTGTATTTCGTAGTGTTCACAATTTTTGTATTTTGTCAGATACCATCATTGTCAACATGTCTTTTTATTTGCTTCAGACTTAATGAACAAGCCAGTGAGGAGATTTTGAAAGTAGAACAGAAATATAACAAACTCCGCCAACCATTTTTTCAGAAGAGATCAGAATTGATCGCCAAAATCCCAAATTTTTGGGTAACAACATTTGTCAACCATCCACAAGGTATGTTATCAGCAGAGCATTACTAAAGGGGAGAGGGTGCCCACTTGTTAAGGAGTAGAGGAACCTCGATTTGAGGGCCTGGTCCAACATGTTGGTGACATAGAAGTTGAAACACTTGGAGGGAAAGGTTATAATTAATGTTTTCTGTCTATTTAGAAGAGTGCATTCTAACTCAGGATTTGTCTTTTGTTACTTGTTAAAATGATGCTGCTGGCTCTGACACTCAGCCCTTTGGTTTTCAGTTAATGGATTTATGAAACCAAGATGCTCACTAAATTAGAAAAAATTTTAAAGTGCTTTAACAAGCACTTGAGTTACTTAACTGCTTGTCTGTTTAGTATTCATTTGGCTTCTAATTTGCTGGTCTTAGTGTCTGCACTGCTTGGGGAAGAGGATGAAGAGGCGCTGCATTATTTGACAAGAGTTGAAGTGACAGAATTTGAAGATATTAAATCAGGTTACAGAATAGATTTTGTGAGTATCAGTAGTTCTTGTTTGCCACTATGGATATTAACTTGGGCTTTGGTTAGAAGAGCTGTTTGTATTGATTTCTAATTTCCTCTATTACAGTATTTTGATGAAAATCCTTACTTTGAAAATAAAGTTCTCTCCAAAGAGTTTCATCTGAATGAGAGTGGTGATCCATCTTCGAAGTCCACTGAAATCAAATGGAAATCTGGAAAGGTATTTGAGAAATTGTTTGGCAAATATATTGCATATTTTTATTTACTTGAATCATTTAACAATACTTCATGCTTTAGTAGTGTTATGCAAACCCTTAAAAATACAAGAAAAATTCCAATCTGGCTGGGGTGGTTCAGTTGGTTGAACATTGGCCTGTGCATCAAAGGTTGCCAGTTGGGTTCTCCGTCAGGGCATATACCTGGGTTACAGGGTCAGGCCCCCCCCCCCCCCCCCCCCCCCAGCAGGCATGTCTGGGAGATAACCAATCACTGTTTCTTACACGGATAGAGATGCACTCTTTCTCTCCCCTCCTCTTCTCTTTTAGCGTGTCCCAGGACAGTGGGCAGTAAACTCATTAGTCAGTAGAGCCAAATATCAACAGTACAATTGAAATTTCTGAAAGCCAGGTTTTCTAAACTTCTAACGCCACTTCAAAAGTAGACTCACCCAGGCCATGGTATTTTGTGGAAGAGCCACACTCAAGGGGCCAAAGAGCCGTATGTGGCTCGGGAGCCGTGGTTTGCCGACCACTGTCCTAGGATGAGGGTTGAAAAACCAACTACAGTGTGTTAGAGTCAAATGTAATAGTCTGGAGCTCTCATAAATTTTGCAGTGCAAATTTTTATAGAAATAGACTAGTTTTTGTTTGTTTCTTAATTTATGATTGAGATCTTCCAATGGCATGCCACTTACCAAAATCCATTTATTTCCACATTTAATTAGTAAATGTCTTTTAAATAACACTATGTTGGACTGTTTGTTAAAGTGGAACTAATTTTATGAAAAAGCCAAAAAACTTGATGGTGCCTTTTCAGGAAAACATTGTCATATAAATTTGACAACAGTCTTTTTTAGACCTAGAATTCTCTTGCTATTTTGTTATTTCTCATATAAGAATAGTAGTTTGATGATATATTAATATACTTTTGTTCTCCTTTGGGTTAAAATCTTGCTGTTTGAATTACGGCGAACTGAGAGCCTGCATCAAAAGTTCTTTTATCTTCATTTAGGATTTGACGAAACGTTCAAGTCAAACACAGAATAAAGCCAGCAGGAAGAGGCAGCATGAGGAGCCAGAAAGCTTCTTTACCTGGTTTACTGACCATTCTGATGCAGGCGCAGATGAGTTAGGAGAAGTCATCAAAGATGACATTTGGCCAAACCCTTTACAGTACTACTTGGTGAGCGAAGTGGTCTATTATTCAAGGTTCACTTGTCTTAATTGTTTGAAAATGAATTCTTAATGTAACTCCTGATTTTTTAAGGTTCCTGACATGGATGATGAAGAAGGGGAAGGAGAGGAAGATGATGATGACGACGAAGAGGAGGAAGGGTTGGAAGATATTGATGAAGAAGGGGATGAGGATGAAGGTGAAGAAGATGAAGATGATGATGAGGGGGAAGAAGGAGAGGTAAGCCCAGAAAGATAATCTTTAAACCATTTTATTTTAGAAGTTATGTATGTTATAAAATGGAACGGACTCAACTGATTATGGGAGGATCTGTAGAAGAGATAAGCTATTTTGTTGTACAAGATTGGAAGGAATTTTGATGAGACTAACGGTGATTTTTAACTAGTTCTGCTTTTGTGGTTAGTTTTTTATGACTACACAATCCTGTCCTTCCTTAACCAGTGCTTTAATAAAAGTTGTAAGGATAGTGCAACTGGTCATATTTGGAGAGATCTCCCAAATAACAAAATTTACGTGTTTTAGATTCACTATAAAATTCTTAACAGTCAGACTGTGTTTTGGCTTGGATTATTTGATCTGAAAGATGTCTAGTGATTTGGTTAGTGCTGAAAAATTAATTTATCTGGAATAAAATCACTGGGTCATTCAGCTAAGATTTGAGCATAGGTTGTGATATATAGGTCCATAAAATTAGATTCTTCAGTGTGTCATGCTCTGTGGAGTTCATCATGGTCCCGTCCCTATGAATGTTGGGAAATGACTTCAGAATTAACCCTAAAGATTAATTGCCATTTTTTTCCCTTATAGGAAGATGAAGGAGAAGATGACTAATGAACACTGATGGATTCCAACCTTTTTTAATTTTCTCCAGTCCCTGGGAGCAAGTTGCAGTCTTTTTTTTCCTTTCTCTCCACCCCCCCCCCCCCCTTTGTGCTCAGTCGCCCTGTTTTTGAGGCCTCTTTTTCTCTCCTTTACACCATGGTTCTCACCTTATTTGGGGGGATGTACTTTGAGCAGAATACAGTGGGAAAAGAATCTTTTGCCCCTTTCTGTTCCAAATTCATTTTTATCCCTTCCTGCCTCAAGAAAAACTTAATGGAATCAACACCACCGTGCTCTGTGGGAAAAAAGAAAAACCTTCTGCTCCCTTAGCTCTGCTGGGAGCTGGAGGTTGCTAGGCCCCTGTGTAGTAGTGCATAGAATTCTAGCTTTTTTCCTCCTTTCTCTGTATATTGGGCTCAGAGATTACACTGTGTCTCTATGTGAATACGGACAGTTAGCATTTACCAACATGTATCTGTCTACTTTCTCTTGTTTAAAAAAAGAAAAAAAAACTTAAAAAAAGGGGGGGTTATAGAAGGTGAGCAAAGGGTGGGTTTGAGATGTTTGGGTGGGTTAAGTGGGCATTTTGACAACATGGCTTCTCCTTTGGCATGTTTAATTGTGATGTTTAACGGACATCCTTGCAGTCTAAGACGACACTTTTAAAATAAAATTCTCTCCTAATGATGACTTGAGCCCTGCCACTCGATGGGAGAATCAGCAGAACCTGTAGGATCTTATTTGGAATTGACATTTCTCTATTGTAATTTTGTTCCTGTTTATTTTTAAATTTTCTTTTTGTTTCACTGGAAAGAAAAGATGATGCTCAGTTTTAAACGTTAAAAGTGTACAAGTTGCTTTGTTACAATAAAACTAAATGTGTACACAAAGGATTTGATGCTTTTCTCTCAGAACAGATTTCAAGTTTGACTTGTATAACATTGTCAGACTTTGTCAACTAAACTCCGTATTTTTTGATACGCACTTTGCAGGATGATCTCAGGGCTATGTGGACGGAGTAAAGGGGTTTGAATCAGAATATTAACGTCTCCATAGCTGGGAAACACCATGAGTACAGTTTGCTGTCAGTGTCTGAAAATTTTCTAATCATTTGGAATACCAGATTGCTCAAACTTAGTCCTGAGTGTGTTGTAACTTTAATTTTGTATATCAAATTGGCATTTTAAAAATGGATCTATATTTCCCTGGATGTAATAACAGTGCCTGCCACCACCACCAGACAGACCTGGTGCTCTAATGCCGTTACACACCGGGGCTGTTGCTGGCATGTCTTCATTGGCACGAGAAAGGTGGCCCAGAAGACAGGCTTGCAGAGTAAGAAGTCCGCATTGGTGGTTGAGAAACTCAGGTTAGGAGTGCTTCTGTCTCTTAAGTACCAGCTAGCCTAGTAGCTTCCGTTCTCAATGAGACCAGTCTGTGTGAATCCGGGTGCGAGGATGGACTCCGCTCTTCTAATGCCATTGTGCACAGAACACAATGAGAAGCTACCTAATGCCTAAGCTTTTTAATGCTGTAAAATATAGTAGCTGAAATTAAGCGCCAGTTAATTTTTTCAGAGACTAATTAATGGACAGCCTGGTCAAATTCAAAGCTATTTGATGTATAAGACTTTATAAGGAACTATTCCGTCAATAGGCAAAGTGTAATAATATCTAGATGGACAGTATGTAATTGCTGCACAGGTCTCTGTTTAGTGAATACGTCACTGTGTACTGGTCAGGAAACTTGCTCCAATAAAGGAACATAAAGATTTTCTGACTGGGGTCATCTCCTTGTTTTGTAGAGAAATGTTTCTTTTATTTAGATGTAGATTATAAGTTTTTCCCTTATTTGTGTCCATAGTGACAGGAAGTGGGGAAAGTGTTAAATAAGCAGTAAATATAGCAGGTAACAGCTACGTAAAAGGGTAAGTATAAGACACATGGGCAAAGGACTGTTAATTTGGAATATAGCAAGTTCCTGGGGGTAGAGTCACTAACATAATACACATCAAGGAAGCCCTGGTTTTTTATGAAGTTAAACCTTACCCAAACTTACAAAGAGGAAGGGAGAGAAACATTGATTAGCTGCCTCTTGCACACCCTCTACTGGGGATGTGCCCACAACCAAGGTACATGCCCTTGACCAGAATCGAACGTGGGACCTTTCAGTCTGAGCTGAACTGGTTTTGGTGCAAATAGCTGTTTAGTTTCTCCCCAAATTGCTATGTTCAGTTTAGGAGGGGAACTTAACTAATGAAATGGGGCATAGGAGACAGTAGCTTTTAATGTGTCTTTACATTAATTTGAAAACCTGGAGTATTCTTAGAAATCCCTCTAGTTGAGGTTAGCATTGGTTTCTCCAATGATGCCCTGGTTTCTAAAAGATTATTGCCTGACCTTCATAAACAGGCCCTGCCTATCTCACTCAACGATGGCTCTAAAATAGAGTTTTATTTGGTCCACAGAGTACCTGGATGTCCTATTGAGCTGGCACATTTGCTTTACTTGGGTTAGCTGTTTGGCCATGAGAGGTATGACCTTATGGGCATTCTGGACGTGAGTCTCTGAAGCAGTCTGCTTTATGGCACAGGTGGCTTCATGGTCCCAGAAACATTGATTTCTCTGTCTTGTTACATTCTATGAGTATTTTGGCCATTATAAGAATGGAATTCTGTTGTGAAGGAAGACAGGATTTTCTGAAGATGGAGACAAGATCTTCAGTAGTAGTATACAGTTGTTTAAAGAGGACATCTTGCCTAGCAGGTGTTGCTTCTCAAATAGGGAACCAGGTCATATTTAGATCCCCAGTTTTGGGATCCCTGGTGGTGAGTGTGCAGGAGGCAATCCATGATTCTTCATGACGTTTCTCCCTCCTCCTCTCAGAAATCAATATATTTTAAAAGGGCACATCCTTTAAAAACGACATCTTATTTTAAAAGTCTATCCGCCTCACCCCCAACAGTGACTTATTTCCTTTTGAATATCTGCCTGTGCTTACTGGCTTACAAGTTTACTTTTCTGACAGGTCTGGAGGAAAAGACTGAAATTTTGTGATTAGAACAAGAACAGAGCGGACTTTTCAAAGGAGGGTGTGTGCTGGCCGGATTAGTTGGTGACATTGTGTGCTCAGATACTACCCTCCCGTGGGAGGCAAGTCTCAGTGATTGTGGATGGGCTGGTGTTTCTCACACTGAGAGCAGAGTACGCAAAGGGAAACATGCTTCCTTACGGCCCTGCTAGGAATTTGGGTTCCTTTCAGGTTAATAGTTACATAGTTAACGATGTGATGGATGTTGAGTGTAAACTTCAATTTTGCTAAGAATGAATGTTTCATGAATTCCCGTCACTGTCAGACATACAGTGCAGCTAGCTCTCCGGTCAGACTCCCATCAGCTTTCCCTGTAGGTTTGCCCAGGCTGGGGGGTTCATTAAAAAAGATGGATGGGTCCTCCTTTCCCTTAGTGACAAGTGGGGCAGTGGGACAGTTGAAGGGAAACTTGGAAAGTAAGTGCTAGCTCTTTGACAGCTCAGGTTTGTGACTGCAGCCGTGAATGAGTGGGCCTGGGGAGCGAAACCACCCTCCTGAAATGAGATGCTGTTCAATTCCTGGTTTTCCCGTACCCTACAAGCTGCAGTCAGGCCCACAGTCCTGGCTTCCAAATCACATTAACCTCGGGGCAGCCCCCACTTAAAAGGGCCTACTGTGTGTTAACGTCTCCGATATCAGTATGCGTCCCCACCTGCCTCTGGTGATGAAAAGTAGGCTTGGACTTGGCTGGCGTCCCACTGCAGGGTAGTGACACTTCTGGGCTGTGGCTCCTTTGGCACCAGGTGCAGGTGAGGACAGGGTCCCAGGAAGTGGCTGGACAGTGAGGAGCCTGGATTCCCTGCCCAGGCCAGCCCCGGCCGGCTAGGACCTTCCCGATGGCTAGTCCACGGCATCTCTTTAGATGGGCTTCTCGGGACAAAGGGGGGCTCTGGCTCTGGCTGAACCAGAAGCTCCCAAGTGGTGGAGGCACCAGGAACGTTTGATTCACTCCCCTGAGATTGGCCCGGCATCACCTGGTGGGTCTTCACTGTTCGTCGAAGTTAGACGCGCCAAGATCTCTGGGCGACAGGTTTGGGATTAGTCCCTTTGACCCCGACGACCTCAGAGGGAGACGAGGGGCGGGGCCAGGCCGCGGCGGGGTTCGGACCCGCCCGCAGTGGACCGGCCACTCGGGCAGCGCCCGCGGGCAGCAGGCGGCGCTGGCTGCGCTCGGACCCGCCCCTCTCAGCACAAGGAGCGCCCCGGGAGATGCCCCCGCCTGCCCGCCTGTCCCGGGTCGGGGCTCAGTGTCCCCGAGAGGGAACCGCGGCCGCAGAGGAGAAAGCCCGCGGGACCTCGGAGCCCGGGAAGGCGCCCCGAGAGCCGACCTGGCGCGGCCGAGTGGCGGCGCTGAGTCCGGGTCCCGGAGGCCCGCGGACCTAGGGAGGGGGCGCCCGCTCCCGTCGCTCCGGCGCCGCTTCCCGGGAAGTTTCAAGTTTTGAAAGTGTCGGTGGAGGGGCCGGGGCTTCCGGAGCCGGACCGAGAGCCAGACCGGTGAGAGGCCGCGTGGCCGCAGCGCGCCATGGAGGAGGAGGAGGCGCCGCGGCAGGTGAAAGGCTCCGAGAGGCGGGGGGCGGGGGCTGGGGGGGGAAGGGAGGGGCCCTTTGCTGCCCCCACCCTGGCCCTTCTCGGGGCACAACTGCACAAGGGGTAAACCGTTCATGGCCCTGGGAAGGTCCCCAAGTCACCCCCAGTGGACCCAGACCCTCCAGCCAGGCCAGCCTCCGAGCAGATCGGAACCCTCCGCCAGCGCCACGAGGGCGGGCCCCCGAGTGTCCTAACCTCAGTGCCTCCAGGTGGACGCTCAGGGCCCTGGGGAAGTGCAGGGGGGTCCGTGCGGGCCCCTGGGGAGCGGCCCTGGGGGGAGCTCGTGCGCTCTGGGCAGGGGGCCTGGAGGGGCTGGGCCCAGCGAACTCGGGGTCGCTGGGGGGAGGGACCCTTCCGGAGCACAAGGCTGTGAAGAGTGTGGTCTCCAGGACGAGGCCAGCCCTGTGCCTGGGCGGGGAACCTCAGAGTGTGCAGGGGTCCAGCCCTAAGGGGGAGGGGCCGGGTCCTGCGCAGCTGGCTCTGGGTGCAAGGGGCACAGGAGCTCGGGCTATGTGCACATCTGCTCTGGGAGATTGGGGTGGTGTGCCCAGCGGGGAGGTGTGTGTGCACGGGGAGGTGTGTGTGCACGGGGAGGTGTGTGTGCACGGGGCAGGTGGGGAGGTGTGTGTGTGTGCACCGGGAGGTGTGTGTGCACGGGGCAGGCGTCCAGCCCAGAGCAGACAGGAGTCTGGGCCCCACTCAGAGGGGGCGGCCTCCACCCCGATGCTGGGCAACCTCAGGGCTGCGTCCCCCCTCCCACCTCTTCCTGCGGAGCTCCCTCCGCCTGTTCCAGCGGCGACTTGTACACATTTTCCTATTTCCTGTGAACCGCCCAGCGGCGGAGCGGGGTGACTCAGGACCCCGGTGGCCGGGCCCCCAGCTCCATGGGAGCTTTGTTTGCTCCAGCCCTTGGCTCTGGCCTTCGCCTGGAGCCGGCAAAGGATTTCCTGAGCCGCACCCCTGCCCTCTGCCTGCCTGGCTCGCGAGGCCCGAGCGAGACCTTTACTCGGGGCGCTCCCTGAGGCTGGGCTGGCCACCCTCACACTGGGCTGGGGAGATGGCGAGTGGAGAGGTAAGGCGGAGGCCCTGGGGGAGCCCCTGGGAGGGGGCCATGGGTGACCCCTGGCGGAGGTCGGCTTTGGCTCTGCGGGTTTGAAATGGCCTCTGGGGAGGTTTGCCTCTTCCTTGCTCCAACCTGGGGTGACGCTGTGGGAAAGCCTCTGCTTCCTCCCAGGGGCTGGGCCGGAAGAGGGTCCCCCGAGCCCCTCCTAGCCCCTCTGTGTGCCTCTGCTCTGCCAGCGGAGGCCTCCAGGAAACAGTCCTGGCCCCCTGCCCAGGCCTCCAGCCCCCTCTGACCTTGAGCGAATCCCTAGGCTCTTTTCTGGCCCCAGTCTTAGCCCGAACCCCAGCTTTAGAGCAGCGGCCTGTGGAGCGGGGCTGGCAGAGAGGGGCTGGGCTGGGGCCCAGAGGTGGCGGTGTCTCCTCTGGCGTGACCTTGGGCAGGTCACTTAACCTCTCTCTGTGCCTCAGGTTTTTTTTTTTTTTTTAATTTTATATTTTATTGATTTTTTACAGAGAGGAAGGAAGAGGGACAAAAAGTCAGAAACATCGATGAGAGAGAAACATCGATCAGCTGCCTCTTGCACGCCCCCTACTGGGGATGTGCCAGCAGCCAAAGAACATGCCCCTGACCGGAATCGAACCCGGGACCTTTCAGTCCACAGGCCGATGCTCTATCCACTGAGCCAAACCGGTCTCGGCTGTGCCTGAGTTTTCTCACCTACACGATGGGGACATAACTGCACCTACTTCTGGGGTAGTTGTCAGGACTGACAGATTAACATACACAGAGCCCTTACAGACCCTGGACCCCGAAGCACCACGGACACAGGAACAGCCCTCCCCCCCCCCCCCCACATGCAGAGGACAGGAGCGTGGGCCGCACCGACAGCCGTGGGGTCTCCGCCTGGCTTAGGGCTACTCCGCAGTCAGGGGTGGTGCCCACAGCCTGTGTGTGGGTCCCGGGTGCCATCCATGCCTCCCTCCCCCGCGGTGTGTGGGGAGCCGAGGCTGGCGGCGGCGGGCACTGAGTGGCCCGCTCCTCTGCCATCCCGCAGCCCGGGCCGGGCCCGCGGCCCCCAGAGGACGAGAGAGAGGCGATCCGCCGGGCCATCCAGAAGGAGCTGAAGATCAAGGAGGGCGTGGAGAACCTGCGGCGGGCGGCCACGGACCGCCGCCACCTGGGCCACGTGCAGCAGCTGCTGCGGACCTCCAACCGCCGCCTGGAGCAGCTGCACGGGGAGCTCCAGGAGCTGCATGCCCGCATCCTGCTGCCCGGCCCCCCGGCTGGTGAGTGAGGCGTCTGGGCGGCCCCCGGGCACGGCAGGTACCAGCTCGCTCACCGGGCTCCTCCTCCTCCTCCGGCCTGACCGCTCACCGGCTGCCTCGGGTCTGCTCCTGCCCAGGCCGGGAGGGAGGAGAGAGCTTGGCTGTGGGCGAGGCGTTGATGGGCCCCACGTGTGGTGCACACAGACGCTGTGGCCCCGGGACCCCGGCCCCCGGCGGAGCAGCCGAGGGCCCGGCACCTGGAGGCTCTCCGGCGGCAGCTGCAGGTGGAGCTGAAGGTGAAGCAGGGGGCGGAGAACATGACCCACTCGTATGCCAGCGGCACACCCAAGGTAAGGCTCCCGGGCTCGAGCGGGGGGAGGTTTGGCTCTTGGCTTATCAGGGTCGGTGCCGCCCCAGCCTCTGTTCTGAAAGGGAAATCCTACCCAGCCCTAAGCCTTCGTCTGTGGAGAAGGCTTCGCCCCAAATCCCCGCTTGGTGGGGAAGGCATGGCTGGGACCGCTAGTTTGGTCAGCAAACTCATTAGCCAACAGAACCAAATATCCACAGTGCAACGATTGAAATTTCTTTTTTTAAAATTTATTTTTACTTTATTTTTGATTTCAGAGAGGAAGGGAGAGGGAGAGAGAGATAGAAACATCAATGATGAGAGAGGCTGAAACCGGTGTGGCTCAGTGCATAGAGCGTCGGCCTGCGGATTGAGAGGTCCCAGGTTCGATTCCGGTCAAGGGCATGTACCTTGGTTGTGGGCACATCCCCAGTAGGGGGTGTGCAAGAGGCAGCTGATCGATGTTTCTGACTTCCTATCCCTCTCCCTTCCTCTCTGTAAAAAATCAATAAAATATATATATTTTTTAAAAATGATGAGAGACAATCATTGATTGGCTGCCTCCTGCACATCCCTTACTGGGGATCGAGCCTGCAACCCAGGCATGCGCCCTTGACAGGAATTGAACCCGGGACCCTTCCGTCTGCAGGCCGATACTCTGTCCACTGAGCCACACCAGCCAGGGCTGACATTTCTTTTGAGAGCCAAACTTTTTACACTTACACTTCTTCTAACACCACTTCTTCCAAATAGACTCGCCCTGGCCATAGTATTTTATGAAAGAGCCACACTCAAGGGGCCAAAGAGCCGCCTGTGGCTCTCGAGCCTCCGTTTGCTGACCACGGCCCTAGTCTAACAGAGAAGGCACCACACTGAAGTTGCCAGTCTGACAGGGAAGGCCCAGCCCCAGCCCCAGCCCAGCCCCAGCCCAGGCCCAGCCCCAGCCCCAGCCCCAGCCCCAGCCCCAGCCCAGCCCCAGCCCCAGCCCCAGCCCAGCCCCAGCCCCAGCCCAGCCCCAGCCCCAGCCCCAGCCCCAGCCCCAGCCCAGCCCCAGCCCCAGCCCCAGCCCCAGCCCCAGCCCCAGCCCCAGCCCAGCCCCAGCCCCAGCCCCAGCCCCAGCCCAGCCCCAGCCCCAGCCCCAGCCCCAACCCCAGCCCAGCCCCAGCCCCCAGCGTGATGGGGGAGCCCGGTCCTGATATGCTGGGGGAGGCTTGAGCTCAGCCCTTATCTGGTCTGACGGGGAGGCTCTGCCCCGGACCTCGTCCAACAGGGGAGGCTCGGTTCTTTATCTGGCCTACCGTGGGAGGCCTGGCTTCCATCCCGGTGAGTGGGGGAGCTTGGCTCTAGCCCCCGGGCTGACCAGGGAGGCTCTGGGCCAGCACATGTCACCGCCCCACAGGGGAGGAAGCTCCTGGCAGCTGCCCAGCAGATGCTGCGGGACAGCCAGCTGAAGGTGGCCCTGCTGCGCATGAAGATCAGCAGCCTGGAGGCCAGCGGGGCCCCGGAGCCAGGTGCGGCCTGGAGAGGCGGGGCGGGGCCGGGCAGACAGAGCTGGGGGTGGGCCTGAGCCTGACCCCCTCCGCCCAGGGCCCGAGCTGCTGGCCGAGGAGCTGAGGCACCGGCTGCGCATCGAGGCTGCCGTGGCCGAGGGCGCCAAGAACGTGGTGAAGCTGCTGGGCAGCCGGCGAATGCAAGACCGCAAGGCGCTGGCCGAGGTCAGGCCGCCGCCCCCTCCTGTCCCCACTCCTCTCTGAGGGTCTCCTGGTTCCCGTCCCCCCTCTGCGGCGCTGGGAGGCATCAGGGACGGGACACGTGGGGGCTTCATGCAGTGTAGACCTCAGAGGGGGTGCCTGAGCCAGTGGCCCCCACACCCCTGACGCTGTGGGCCTGTGTCCCCTCTGCAGGCCCAGGCCCAGCTCCAGGAATCTTCCCAGAAACTGGACCTCCTGCGGCTGGCCTTGGAGCGGCTGCTGGAGGGCCTGCCCCCTGCCCACCCTCTGCGCGGCAGGGTGGCCCGGGAGCTGCGGACGGCTGTGTCTGGGAACCCTCAGCCTTCAGGGGCGCTGGTGAAGCCCATCGCCATGACAGGTAGCAGGAGCCCTTCCCACTTCAGAGCTCTTTCCCCTTCCGGAAAGGACGGACATACCATGGGGAAGAACTTTGGAGAAGGTTCCAATCCTGGCTCCACCGCCCATTAGCTGTGAGGCCTTGGACAACGGACATCCTTTCTCCAAACCTCAGTTTATCCATCTGTAAAATGGGGACGATACCAGCACCTGCTTCATGGGGCTGCTGGGAAAATTCAGTGTGTTGTTTGTTGCCTGTGACGGGCTAAGCACTCTGTCAGTGAAGCTGTTATTTAAATGAGCAACCATAGAGCCGAAACCGGTGTGGCTCCGTGGATAGAGCCTGGAGATTGAAAGGTCCCAGGTTCGATTCCGGTCAAGGGCATGTACCTTGGTTGCGGGCACATCCCCAGTGGGGGGTGCGCAAGAGGCAGCTGATCGATGTTTCTCTCTCATCGATGTTTCTGACTTTCTATGCCTCTCCCTTGCTCTCTGTAAAAAATCAATAAAATATCTTTAAAAATAAATAAATAAATGAGTAACCATAGTGATGTTTAAAGGGCCAGTGTTAGGGAACCCTCAGCCCTGGAGGCCTTTGGGACCCAGTGCTGGGCAGCTTGGGCTATTACAAAGTTCTTTCTTCTCCTTTTTTTAAAAAAAATATATTTTATTGATTTTTTACAGAGAGGAAGGGAGAGGGATAGAAAGTCAGAAACATCGATGAGAGAGAAACATTGATCAGCTGCCTCCTGCACACCCCCCACTGGGGATGTGCCCGCAGCCAAGGTACGTGCCCTTGACCGGAATCGAACCTGGGACCTCTCAGTCCGCAGGCCGACGCTCTATCCACTGAGCCACACCGGTTTGGGCACAAAGGTCTTTCTTATCCCAAGCTGTGTCTGTCTCCTTCTAGCGGTCGCTGAATTGCAATCAGTGAGCAATCTCAGATGCAGACTTGGGGAGCTCTGGGCTCCCGCCTGGGAGATAGTACCACCCAGAGCCCTCGCCTTCCTGCTCAGAGCCGGCTCGAGAGCGCACAGGCCCGCCCCATCTGAGCAGAGCTGAGAAGTGGAGGGCTGGCGGCTGGATGGCCCCCCACCTGGCCCCCGAGAATCAGGAGGGGTTCCTGGGGAGATGGTGGTGTCTGAGCCCAGCCTCACAGGGTTTAGATTTGGCCAAATGGATGAGTTGGGGAGGGCAGGGGAAATGACTCGTTAAAAGGCCTAGAAATGGCTACTCGGGGGCTTTCTAAATCCTGTGTACCGGCTACACACCCTAGTTCCTACCCAGGCCACTGCCCTCTGTTAAGGGCCTTCAGAGTGTCACCCCCAGGCCTGGACTCTCGAAATGGTGCTCTTTGGCCCAGTTTGTTTCCTCAAAAACTACTCGAGCCCCACTGCTTCCTCTTTGAGGGACAAAGTTTAGTGACCCTAAAAACGAATCCACTTGGTTGGCAAAACACTCCGTAGCCCTCGTGGGAGGCGGGGCGGAGCCGAGACTCCTTTCCTCGTGGGAGGCCCCGGGAGGCGGGGGAGGACAGGCAGCCAGGCTTTCTGCTCCCTGCGCTCTCGTCTCTGCCACGCTCAGCCCCAGCCCGAGCCCCGGGTAGCATGTCATCATGCACTGTGGCTCCATGTGGCTTGGCTGAGGTCTGAGAGTCACCTTTGTGCCTGTGGCTCCCTGCTGCCCCCAACACAGGGACAGCACTCAGGAGGGAGAGCCAGCGGGTCTGCCTGGGGGGCGGCAAGTGGCTGCCAAGGCCTAATGTGGGCAGGCCCTGGGTTCAGCCATCTCAGTGGTCGGCAAACTGTGGCTCTTTGGCCCCTTGAGTGTGGCTCTTCCACAAAATAACCACGTGCGGACGAGCACGTACAGTGCGATTGAAACTTCGTGGCCCGTGCGCAGAAGTCGGTTTTCGGCTCTCAAAAGGAATTTCAGTCGTTGTCCTGTTGCTTTTGGCTCTCTTGACTAGTGAGTTTGCCTACCACTACCATCTCTATGAGAAGTAGTGTTCCTGGGGTCCAGGGGCCTGCTGGGGGTGGCAGTGGGAGGATGGCACCTGACCATGCTTCCTCCCCCCCCCCCCAGGGACTCTGCAGGTCCACCTCCTGGGCTGTGAGCAGCTGCTGACGGCTGTGCCGGGCCGGTCCCCGGTGGCTGCGCTGGCCAGGGGCCCCTCCCAGGGCTGGCTTCGGGGCAGAGCCAGGCAGCAGCGTGGCCCAGGCGAGCTGGCCAGTGAGTAAGGGGCTGCAGGGAGCTATGGGGGGGGGGGTGGCCAAGGACCCCCACTCCTGGCCTTCCCTGAGCCCTGGCTCTGGCCCCGCAGGCGAGGTGCTGGCCGTGCTCAAAGTGGACAATCGCATCGTGGGCCAGACGGGCTGGGCACCGGTCGCCCAGCAGTCCTGGGACCAGACCTTTGTCATCCCCCTGGAGCGGGTGAGGCCGGCCCTTGAGGGGCCAGGGGTGACTTTGGGCCACCGGGTGGGAGGCCAGCCCCCTCTTCAACCCGGCCTTCCCGACAGGCCCGAGAGCTGGAGGTCGGGGTGCGCTGGCGGGACTGGCGCCAGCTGTGCGCCGTGGCCTTCCTGCGGCTGGAGGACTTCCTGGACAACGCGTGTCACCGGCTCACGCTCAGCCTGGTGCCCCAGGGGCTGCTCTTCGCCCAGGTGCCCCCCGCCCCCCCTTCTGATCACGTGGGTTCCTGGCCCCCTCGGAGGAGTGGACATCGAGGCCCAGAGGGAGGAGGTCCCCAAGAATAGGTTCCCAGGCCGTCTCCTGGGCCCTGGGCCCGACTGCCCCGCTTCCTGGTGACTCCGACAAGCGCCTCTCTGCTCTGGGCCTCAGTTTCCCCACTGCTGCCAATGAGGATGCCGATTCCGTCTCTCTGAGCCCTTCTGGCTCCTGCATCGTTGCCACTGGGGGCTCAGGCTGGCATCCTGGGGGCTGGGGAGGTGCCCATGGCGGGGGGGGGGACTGGGATAACCTTCTGTGACCCCGCAGGTAACCTTCTGTGACCCTGTGATTGAGAGGAGGCCCCGGCTGCAGAGGCAGAAGCGCGTTTTCTCCAAACGCAGGGGTACGGACAAGAGAGGGTGCGCATGTGGGGCGGGGGGCGGGGCATCAGGGGGCCCCGGGACTGAACCTCCCTTTGCCCCAGGTCAGGACTTCCTGAGGGCTTCCCAGATGAACCTCAGCATGGCAGCCTGGGGGCGCTTGGTCACCAACCTGCTGCCTCCCTGCAGCTCCCCAAGCACCATCAGCCCTCCCAAAGGGTGCCCCCGGGCCCCGGCCACACCTCGGGGGGCCACCAGCCCTGCCTCGCCCAGGTGAGAAGCCACCCCACCCCGCAGACCCCCGGCTTCTCTGCAGCGCCCGCCTCTCCAGGTGTGTCAGTGTCTCTGTCTGTCCCTGTTGTACTTATGCTCTCTTCCCCCCCTTCTCTCTCTCTCTCTCTCTCTCTCTCTCTCTCTCTCTCTCTCTCTCTCTCTCGGCATGGCTGTGTGTTCACCCCCAGCTGTTCTGTCTGTACCCCACCATGTGTCTGCTCCCTCCCCACAGTGGTTTCCCACCCAAGAAGACCCCCTTGGGAGAGGAGACGAGACCCCCACCCAAGCCCCCACGCCTCTACCTGCCCCGGGAGCCGGCCCTGGAGGAGACGCCGGTGAGGGGGGCTGGCAGCCCTGGGGGTGCTGGGCTGGGGGTGGCGGAGCTGGAGGGAGGAAGCCCTGCTCTGCCCTGAGCCCCTCTGCCCCCACAGCGCACCAAACGCCCCCACATGGAGCCCAGGACTCGACTGGGGTCACCTCCACCAGCCTCCGAGACCAGGTACCCCAGCAGGTTCACCTTCCTGCCCAGGACACTGTCCACTCACTCTAGTGCCTGCGTGTCCCCTGCCATCACCCCCCGGCTCTGGGCGCGTTTGCGGCTGGCTCTCAGGTTCTCCCTGTGAACCAGCATTATTGAGCCCCAGCTGTACCAGCTACAGCCAGCTCTGGTCCTGAGCCCCCAGCCACATGGGGGGGTCAGGCCGGGACTGGGCACGCAGGGTTGGTGGAGGCCCAGCCCTTGGCCCAGGGGCCTCCCTGTGCCCTCTCTCTTCCAGGAAAGCCCCCCGGCTTCAGGACTTCCGCTGCTTGGCTGTGCTGGGCCGGGGACACTTCGGGAAGGTGGGTGCAGGGGGGGTGGGCAGCCCCTGGCACATGAGCCCAGAGGACCTGTGAACCCCAACCCCCGTACCGCCCACCTGGAGCCCGGCTTTCTCTGTCCCCAGGTTCTGCTGGTGCAGTTCAAGGGCACGGGCAAATACTATGCCATCAAAGCGCTGAAGAAGCAGGAGGTGCTGAGCCGGGACGAGGTGGAAAGGTGTGTGGTGACGCAGGGCACCCGGCCTGTGGCGGGCTCCAGATGGCACCTGGGCTATTGGCACCATAAGGCGGCCGGACGCTCCTGAGCCTTTGAGTGGTGACTCTGGGGCCAGCCAGGCCTGCGTTCTTTTCTTCTCTAGCACCCGCAGTTCACGATGGGCCCGTGGGCAGGTCCTCTCTTACCTCTGCACCTCAGTCTCCTCATCTGTAAAATGGGACGGTGGTGGTTGTGCAGGTTGAATGACCCACACAAGCCCCTGGTACATAGGAACCAGCTCCGCGTAGCTGCCTGCCCCTTTCTTTTTGTTTTTTAAATACATTTTATTGATTTTTTTTTTTTTTTTTACAGAGAGAAAGGGAGAGGGATAGAAAGTCAGAAATATCGATGAGAGAGAAACATCGATCAGCTGCCCCCTGCACAGCCCCCACTGGGGATGTGCCCACAACCAAGGCACATGCCCTTGACCGGAACCGAACCTGGGACCTTTCAGTCCGCAGGCCGACGCTCTGTCCACTGAGCCACACCGGTTTTGGCCTGCCTGGCGCTTTGAGGGCACAGTTGAGCTTGGCGTGTCCTGTGGGCGGCAGGGCACAGCCAGTGGAGGTTTCCCTTCCCTCTGAAGCCCACACTCTCCCCTGCAGCCTGTACTGCGAGAAGCGCATCCTGGAGGCGGTGGGCCGCACGGGGCACCCCTTCCTGCTGTCCCTCCTCGCCTGCTTCCAGACCTCCAGCCACGCCTGCTTCGTGACCGAGTTTGCGCCGGGGGGTGACCTCATGATGCAGATCCATGAGGACGTCTTCCCTGAGCCCCAGGCCCGGTGGGTTGCCGCTCCTCTTGTCTGCCTCTGCCAACAAGCCGACCCGGTTCCCTGCCCCCGGCCCCCTCACCCTGCTTCCTCTAGGCACCCATCCGCGGAGGAGCAGGCAGTCAGGGAGGCCTCGGTTCAGATCCTGGTTATCGGCGCTCACGGCGTTTGGGACCTTTTGCCTCAGTGTATGTAGCCAGGAATGGGGTTAGAAATAACTGTCAGAGGCTTGCTCCAACAGGTGAGCATGGCAGTCATGAACTGCCGGTGAATAGTGACTGGCAGCTGAAGTTATTTCTTTGTTTTTTCAAAAAATATATATTTTATTGATTTTCCACAGAGAGGAAAGGTAAGGGATAGAAAGTCAGAAACATCGATGAGAGAGAAACATCGATCAGCTGCCTCTTGCACACACACACACCCCCCCCCCCCCCCCCCACTGGGGATGTGCCCGCAGCCAAGGCACATGCCCTTGCCCGGAATCGAACCTGGGACCTTGAACTGCTCCATCCACTGAGCCAAATCGGTTCCGGCTGAAGTTCTTTCTTGTCCACCAGGGTGCGCCCTGAAGCCTGGCTCAGATCAGCTCTGCCACTAGCTGTGGCCCTGGGCACCTCACTCACCTGGGGGCTCAGGTCCTTGATGCGGGCTGCGGGAGGAGGCGGGAGAAGGAGATCTAAGACCCTGGAAGGGTAGGCTCTCAGCTGGCAGCAACCTTGGGACAACCTTGGGCTGCTGTCTGGAGGAGCCCCGCCCCCGCTTGAGGCCTGTCCCAGCCTCTTGCCCTCATCCAGGGGTCCCCAGGCCATGGCCGCCCTGTGCCGCCCTGCCCTCCCCCCACAGTGCTGGGCCTGAGCTTCCCCGAACCCCCCCTCCAGGTTCTACCTGGCCTGTGTGGTCCTGGGCCTGCAGTTCTTGCACGAGAAGAAGATCATTTACAGGTAACTCGTCCCGGAGGTGCTGGGGGAGGGGCGAGGGAGCAGGCGCTCTTTCTCCTGGGCGCCATGCCAGAGCTCCCTTCCCCCACCCCCTCCAGGGACCTTAAGTTGGATAATCTTCTGCTGGATGCGCAGGGGTTCCTGAAGATTGCAGACTTTGGGCTCTGTAAGGAAGGTGGGTGTCTCCTGTCCAGGATCCTGTCCTCTAGCCTTCTCCCCCAGTCCTGGCCAGCAGAGGCATCTCCCAGGAAACCCCCCCCCCCCCCATTCCAGGGACCAAGTGGACACATTGGGGTTCCTTCCCAGCCCTCCAAGCTCTGAAGACCCCTGGCTTCCCCTGGCCCCCCCGGGCGGGCCTGCGCTCTGGAGCCGGGAGGAGAGGGCACCGGGTTCTGGTCCTTCGTGGCCTCGGCGTGTGAGCTTGGCTGAGCCTCGCCTCCTCCGCCCGGTGTCACAAAACCCATTCCCGGCCGAAACCGGTGTCGCTCAGTGGATAGAGCGTCAGCCTGCGGACTGAGGGGTCCCAGGTTCGGTTCTGGTCAAGGGCACGCACCTTGATTAGGGCCACATCCCCAGTAGGGGGTGTGCAAGGGGCAGCTGATCGATGTTTCGCTCTCATCGATGTTTCTGACGTCCCCTCTCCCTGCCTCTCTGTGAAAAACCAGTAATAATAGGAACAAAAAGCACATGCCCCCCCCCCCTCCCGGAGCGGGGGACGGGGCTTGGCACGCATCAGGCGCCGGGCGCCATTGGTTCTCGCAGCCACAGAGGCGACCGTGGGCCAGACCACTGACCGGCCTTGGTGTGGATGTTGCTCTGCAGGGATTGGCTTTGGGGATCGAACCAGCACCTTCTGTGGCACCCCAGAGTTCCTGGCCCCCGAGGTGCTGACCCAGGAGGCCTACACCCGGGCCGTGGACTGGTGGGGGCTGGGCGTGCTGCTGTATGAGATGCTGGTGGGTGAGGTGAGTGCCCAGCCTGGGCTGCCAGGGCCTCTAGGTCGGGGTGTGCTGGGCGTGGCCCGTGCACCCCACTGAGCTCCCCGCCCCCCGTCCCCGCAGTGCCCGTTCCCAGGGGACACCGAGGAGGAGGTGTTTGACTGCATCGTCAATGCAGAAGCCCCGTATCCCCGCTTTCTGTCGGTGCAAGGACTCGAGCTCATTCAGAAGGTAACCACCCATCCTGGGGGCCCTGGGCCAGCTCCCTCGGGAGGCTTGGGTGGGGGTGGCCGTGCCTGGGCCCCAGTGCCCTCGGTGAGCACCTGCTCGTGCCCAGCTCCTCCAGAAGTGCCCGGAGAAGCGCCTGGGTGCAGGCGAGCAGGACGCCGAGGAGATCAAGACGCAGCCTTTCTTCAGGGTGAGCTGAGCGGCCGGGGCGAGGGGGGGGGGGGCCAGGGGGGCTGCCATCGCCGTCAGCTCAGGCACCTCTGCCCTTGTCCCCAGACCACCGACTGGCAGGCTCTGCTGGCCCGCGCCGTCCAGCCCCCCTTTGCACCCACCCTGTGCGGGCCCACAGATCTGCGCTACTTCGAGGGCGAGTTCACGGGGCTGCCGCCCGCCCTGACCCCGCCGGACCCCCGGGCCCCCCTCACTGCCCGCCAGCAGGCCGCCTTCCGGGACTTCGACTTCGTGGCAGAGCGGTTCCTGCAGCCCTGAGGCCTTTCCCCGAGGCCCCGTCTCCTGTCCCCATGACTCTTAGAGCCTCACTTGCCCACTGTCTGTCCAGCCACGTGCCCTGCCCGGGAGGCCCAGGCCTTGCCTGGTATTTATCGGCCCTTCGGAATCGAGGTGGTGGCTTGGCTCAGTCTCTGGCCTGGTGCCCCCCCGCCCCCCCCCCACCCCTCCCCTCTCAGCCAGGCGTGGACAGAAAGGGTAGCACAGCCAAAACCGGTTTGGCTCAGTGGATAGAGCATCGGCCTGCGGACTGAAAGGTCCCGGGTTCGATTCCGGTCAAGGGCATGTACCTTGGCTGCGGGCACATCCCCAGTGGGGGGGGAGGGTGCAAGATGCAGCTGATCGATGTTTCCCTCTCATCGATGTTTCTGACTTTCTATCCCTCTCCCTTCCTCTCTGTAAAAAATCAATAAAATATTTTTTAAAAAAAGAAGAAAAAGGGTAGCACAGTGAGGAGTAATTTGGTTTGGTTTTTAATACTTGACTTGCTCTATGAATTATTAAATGTACAAAACTGTGCACTGGAGGGATTCCAGCCTGGAGGCTGGGTGGGCGGGTCTGGATGTCCGGGTGCCCCGGGCACTGGTGCCCCAGCCCCGCACAGGCCCTCTCCCTCCCCTCCTTCCTCTGGAGGGTCCGTCTGCTCCGAGGCTGGCAGGTGTGGGCAGAAGTGAGCAGCCCCAGGCCCTCGGGGCCCGCCCTTGGTTTTCAGGCACAAGATGGTGGCTCTGCCTCCTGCAACCCTAAACAGCCTGGCTGCCGCCCTGGCCCTCTTCCTCCTCCTCCTCCTCCTCGGCCCACAGGGTCTCCCAGGCCCCCGAGGGCCACCCGCAGAAGAAGTGGGCCAGGTTGCGGGCCAGGCCCCGGTCGAAGGGGTTGCCGGGGCGCCGGCGGAGGTAGGCGATGCGGTGCGAGGAGAGGAACTCCCAGGTGGTGGTGTTGCTGGCCACCAGGTAGGTGTGCGAGGCCAGCAGCAGGCCGGCCACCAGGGAGAAGAGGGAGAGCAGCAGGAAGGTGGCGAACAGGAGCCCGTTGGAGCGCAGCCACAGCCCCCAGGGCTGGAAGAAGCGGAGGCCGGACCTGCGGGGCAGCAGAGGGATGGGGCCCAGAGCCGGGAGAAGGCAGGGGAGGGGCGCCCCGGGGAGCCCGGGAGGGCAGGCCGATTGGTCCAGGGTCGGGGCCCCTAAAGAGGGTGTCCGGCCGTGCACACCTCGTGGGCACGTGCGGCCCGCCCTCCCGCCTCCCGCACGCGCACCGGGCCGCGGCGGCACCCACCATGCCAGGCACAGGGCCCACAGCAGCACCACCAGCTGCAGCGCCAGGTAGCCCACGAAGAGCGGGTGGTTGCGCTCCCCCACGCAGTTCTCCATCCAGGGGCAGTGGTGGTCGTAGCGGCGGACGCAGCGGCGGCACTCACTGCAGTGTCGGGCCCGCAGGGGTTGCTGGGCAGAGAGTGGGGCTCAACGGCAGGCTCCCCTCCAGATCAACAGTGCGGGCAGGGGTGAGGGTGGGAGGCCCCTCCCCGACCCTCCCGGAAGCCCCTGAGCCGCTCACCAGCACCATGCAGTGTCTGCAGCGCCGAAGGGCGATGGCGGGAGGAACCATGGCCGTCTGCTCCTCCTTGGCCGCCTCCTGAAAATGGGGGCCAGGGCATAAGATGGGGCCCCACCCGGGAGGCAGACGGCTGGTGAACACACGTTGGAGGCCACCCCGTGTGTCATGCAGGTGGCAGAGTGGGGCAGAGTGGCCCGGGCCTAGTGAGGCTGTGTGACCTTTGCCATTCGCTTTCCCTCTCTGGGCCTTGGAGATTTCCTCATTGTAGGTGGGTTTCTAGGGCTGGCAAGAGGATGCACTGAGCCGAAACCGGTGTGGCTCAGTGGATAGAGCGCTGGCCTGTGGACTGAAAGGTCCCAGGTTCGATTCCGGTCAAGGGCATGTACCTTGGCTGCGGGCACCTCCCCAGTAGGGGGTGTGCAAGAGGCAGCTGATTGATGTTTCTTTCTCATCGATGTTTCTGACTTTCTATCCCTCTCCCTTCCTGTCTGTAAAAACTCAATTAAATATATTAAATAATAATAAAAAAAGGGTTCACTGAGATGCCCCAGAAAAGCCCTCCACGCAGAACCTGGCATGAGACTTTGGGGGCCTTGAGTGCCCTGTTGGCTGGAGGTAGGGGTTCGGATGCCCAGGGGCCCCCTAGTTACCTGGGGCTGGATGCTCACGTAGCCTGGGTCCATGAGTGACACGGCCAGATAGAGTAGCAGGGAGCCCAGTACGAGAAGCAGGAAGGTGAGGGGCAGGAACAGCTCCCCCTGTTCCTCCCATTGTCGCAGTGCTGCGGAGGCCGGAGGAGAGTGAGGCCAGGCTGGGGGACAGGCGGGTGTCGGGGAAGGTGCAGGGGGCAGGTACAGGTGGGGGTGGGGAGTGTGTCCCTAGCTCAGCAAAGGCCCAGAGATGGGGTTTGATGGGTGTCAGGTGTCTCCTGCATAGGTGCAGAAATTCAGGACCAGCAAAAACAAAGGCAGCTCCTCTCCCCTCTGGAGGGCGACGGGGAACCATGGAAGATCACAGGGCAGCTCTGCTTCTGGAAACCTTTCCCCGGAGGGAAGAGAAGGTGATCAGAGGGGAAGCATCGAGGCAGAGGGCTGAACAGAAGGGAGAGGGAGGTGGCTGGACAGCAGCAGAGAGCAGGAGATGGACAGACTGGGTGAGGGAGTGAAGGGCCAGACTTGACTGGGATGTGGGGGACAGGAAGGAGGGGTCGCTGCCTCTGGCTCCACCATGGCAGACCAGCCAGGTCTGAGATGCTCGGGAGACAGACAGGAAGGCGGGACCGGCAGGCTCAGAGGCTGCAAAGGGCCAAGATGGCAGCCCAGGCCAGGAAGGGTCCAGACCAAAGAGGTGACTGAGGATTTGGGGGAGGCGCGGGGGCTAAGATGCGAGGGGTGTGAGACAGTCAGACAGCAGAGGGAACAGCTCTGGTTGTAAAAGGGAGCAGAGAAAGAAGGGGGGTTTCTTTCTGATGGGGAGACAGAGCAGGCTTTTAGACTAAAGGGCGGAGACTGGCCCAGCTGGCGAGGCTCCGTGGCTGAACTAGGAGGTCATGTTTCAATTCCTGATCAGGGCACACGCCCGGGTTGTGGGCTCCATCAGTGGGGTGTGCAGGGGGCGGCCGATCAATGGTTCTCTGTCATCACTGGTGTTTCCATCTCTCCTCCCTTCCTCTTGGAAATCAATAAAAATACATTTAAAAAAATAAAGGACAAAGACTGGAGGAGACTTGAGAAGGTCCTCGGAGGGAAGTGAGAACACCCTGCCCAGGGGGTGAGGCTGAAGCAGGGCGGGAGGGAGTGAGGGAGAGAACTTGTGCTGGAGGCGACCTGTGGGGACCGAAGGGGAGGCATGGAAGTGGGGGCAGTCTGAGAGCCACCGGGGCAAGAAGCAACGGTGGGGACATGAAGGAGGGGTCACTCCCCTGTGAGGTGCTCTCCTGCCTGAGGATGGGGAGCCTGGACTTGGGCAGCGAGTGGCCACGGGGCTGGGAAGGATGCCAGTTCCTGATCTAGTTGGTCCTCAGAATCCTATGGAGGGAAGGTTGGGAGTCAATCCCCGGGAAGGACCGGTGGGTCCTGAGATCAGGGGAGATGGGGGCTGGAGTTGGTCATCGGATCAGGTGGCCATCGCACGGGTCCTGGGGGGGACAGGGCACCTGGCAGGGACCAGGAAGACACTGGGATCAATTAGGGATTGACAGGGTGTTGGGCAGAAACTCCTGGAATGACAGAAGGGGAAGGGGCCTCGGGAGCCGGCGGAGAGGGGTGGTATCCCAGAGTCTCTGGGGCTTCGGCGGGGACCCAGCGAGACCCAAATGTGTGGGGAACCACGGGGGAGCGGGCGGTCCGGGTGGCGCGGGTCCGGCTCACCGGTGTCGTGCAGGAAGAGCACCAGCGTGATCCCCCAGGTCAGCACCGTGTGCCCGGTCCGCACCAGGACGCCCGGGCTGAGGAGCGCCCAGGGCGCCATAACCTCCGCGCCGGCCCCGGCCCCACCCGGAAGACGAGCCCAGAGGGGCGGGCCCTCCGAGGGAGAGGGGACCCAGGTGCCCGGCTATTGGCCAATCCCTGAAGTGGGCGGGGTCGGGTTGTGGCAGGGAGGCTGCCTATTGGGTGGCAGCTGCGGCCGAGCAGGTCCTCGAGCCAACAGGTGCCTGAGAGGCCGGGGGCGGGGCCGGCGCGCGCGCAGCCGGTACGGCCGCCCCGTCCCCGCCCGGCAGGTGTGTTCTCGGAATCCCGAGCAGCGCCCGCCCCACCCTTTCCAACCCCACAGCCTCGCGCACGCGTGCCGCTCCCTGGAGCTCCCAGGATCCAGGTGTGTTGAGTGCCCGGTTCAAAGATGTGATGACTGAGGTGTCAACAGAGGCAGCGCTCGCCAAAGGCTCCGTGGTGACACTTTTTAAAAATATATAGATTTTATTGACTTTTTACAGAGAGGAAGGGAGAGGGATAGTCAGAAACATCCATGAGAGAGACACATCGATCAACTGCCTCCTGCACACTCCCTGCTGGGGATGTGCCCGCAGCCAAGGTACATGCCCTTGACCGGAATCGAACTTGGGACCCCCCAGGCCGCAGGCTGGTGCTTGCTCTATCCACTGAGCCACACCGGCCAGGGCCGTGGTGACATTCTTGCCTCCTTGCCATTCATTATCAGGGATTGCAGACGGGATTAGAACAAAGTGGAGTTCCGTGGTGCAAGGTTCAGGCTACGGGAGGCCCAACTTGGGCCAGAGTCAGGAATACCAGCACCGTCCCTTCCTGTCTGTGTGAGCGTGGGCAAGTTACTGAACCACTGAGCTGTTTTTTGTCTGTAAAATAGAGACAAATAGTGTCCCCTCCTACAGTGGCGGGGAGGATTAACTGATGGAAAGACAGCCTCTAGCCCAGCACTGACAACAGCTACACCCTGCCAGCCTGGCGTGCCTGGCCTGAGGCATCATCACTCTGCCCACACTCCTTCACTGTGTCCCCAGGGCCTTCCTTATCCAGCTCTGCCTTTCCACCCACACCTCCCACTCACACCAATGTCCACCTTTCTCCATTAGATGGGCCCCTCCCAACTTCTACAGCAAGCCTCTTATTTTTTATTATTATTATTATTTGAGCATGAGGAAGGGAGAGAGATACAGATTTGTTGTTCCCCTTATTTATGCAGTCATTGGTTGATTCCTGCCCTGATGGGGGTTGTACCTACAACCTTGCAGGGCTGGGAGGATGCTCTAACCACGTGACTGAGTGAGCTATCCGGCCAGGGCCCAGGGGTCCTTTTCTTTCTTTCTTCTTTCTTTCTTCCTTTCTCTCTCTCTCTCTCTCTCTCTCTCTCTCTCTCTCTCTCTCTTTCTAAAATATATTTCATTGACTTTTTACAGGGAGTAAGGGAGAGGGATAGTTAGAAACATTGATGAGAGAGAAATATCAATCAACTGCCTCCCATACAGCTCCCAATGGGGATGTGCCTGCAATCAAGGTATATACCCTTGACCGGAATCGAACCTGGGACCCTTGAGTGTGCGGGCTGACGCTCTATCCACTGAGCCAAACCGGTTAGGGTTTCTTAAAAAAAAAAAAAATTTAAAAAATATATATATAAAAAATTGATTTTTTTTACAGAGAGGAAGGGAGAGGGATAGAAACATTGATGAGAGAGAAACCGATGGGCTGGCTCTTGCACACCCGCTACTGGGGATGTGCCCCTAACCAAGGTACCAGAATCAAACCTGGGACCCTTGAGTCTGCAGGCCTACGCGCTATCACTGAGCCAAACCAGTCAGGGCTATTCACACCTATTATTTTTGTCAGCCCAACATTCCTTTTTCTGTTGGGGCACCAACTCTTCCCCATCTCCTGTGATTCTGAAGGAACTGTGTCCCTCACTCCAGAGAATGGTGGGAAGTCATTGTGGGCATGTGACTCTAGAAAGCCAAGCACTTCCCTATCTGACTGTCTCCAGTGATTGGTGCTCGTTGGTGGGCATGTGACTTGGCAGCGCCAATATAATCATTCCATGGGAGTACGGCAGAGCTGCTGAGAAAGAGGCTTTCTCTGGTTCTCAAGCAGGACTAGAGAATAGGGGCAGCCGGCAGCTGTCTTGACACTCTGTGGAGAGAGCCGATGGCAGGAGAGGGTGAGGCCATTTAGAAAGAGACAGAGATAAGCAGGACCAAAAGGGTGTATGAAAGACAGTCTTAACATTGTCTGGGCCCCTATTTTTTTAAAAATATATTTCTATTGATTTCAGAGAGGAAGGAAGAGGGAGAAAGAGATAGAAACATTCATGATGAGAGAGAATCATGGGTCGGCTGCCTCCTGCAAGTCCCCCACTGGGGATCGAGCCCACAACCCGGGCATGTGCCCTTGCCTGGATTTGAACCTGGGACCTTTCAGTTCAAAGGCCGACGCTCTATCCACTGAGCCAAACCGGCTAGGACTTAAATATATATATATATATATATTTTTTTTTACAGAGAGAAAGGGAGAGATACAGAGTTAGAAACATCAAGGAGAGAGACACACTGCTGTTGCAGAAGATACAAATTCATTGCAAATACACAGAGGAAGGGGCAGTCACAAGCCCGTTTTGGTCAGTACTCTGACAGCCTGGTGCGGGCTGAGGGTCTTCTAACAGCCTGTGTGTTCTCAGACCGGAGCTTAAGGTGGGCTGGGCTCATCCTAGGCTCATCCTAGGCACGCAGCCTGGAGTCTTAGAAGCTAGTTTAGTGTTTGTTCAACTCTCTGATGTGTGTGGGGGGGTGAAGATTATCTCGAACTTGAGGGCCTGTAGTTTTTATAGGTCAAGGTTGAGGCCCAGCTGGGAAGAAGGGCCTGGCTAAAATTTGGTCAAGGAGAGACTCTTTCTCTCTGGACCCTGGGCGCACACCCGCCTGGCACCTGTGACAATAGCTCCCCTTGATCTGTTCTCTGTGCAGTGGCTCCCCCATTGGGTGCAACCTGAGGTGTACCCCAGGGGCACGGAGGGCGCTGCGATCGTCACCCCGGGACAGGTGTAACCAGGACCATCCTAGGCCAAGCCAGAGTGTGGTCACCTCGGGATTTGGCCCCCGTGACTTCTGCTCCCGCCTCTTTCCCCGTTCCTTCGTTCTGCTGCAGCCCCACAGGCTGCTCATGGTCCTCCCGGCAGGCCCCTCTGGCCGGGCCTCTGTCTCCATGCTCCTCCCCTCACCCCTGCACAGCCCGGCCTGGCTGCCTGTCTTTTCCCTGGATTCACCGCCCGTATTTCCTGTCCTCTGGGAAGCTTCCCTGGCTGCATTAGGCCCACCATGCGCTGTCTCGGGCCCCCCAAGGGGCTCTTCCTGCTCCCAAAGCTCTGTGGCCCAGCTGACTCGTCTTCCCCGACCCCCTACACACTCCCACCAGCCCTCAGCAGGTGCCTCTGGGCCCCTTCTCTCTGCCCATCACACACTGGGTCATCGCCTCGCACCCAACGTCGGTCGCTACCATCAGACGGCGCCCCCCAGGCAGGGCCGTGCTGGCTGCCCGCTGTGTGTACCCCGAGTCTGGGCGCAGGGGAGCGGAGAGAACGTGGCCCCTCTCCCGACCCCACCCCTTCCACACACACAAAGACACTCTGCTCTTCTCCACTTTTCACAAAAATGTATTTCTGTGACACCCCAAAGTACAGACATTTACCCGGGACCCAGGTAGTAAAGCGATGCAATGTGAGCCCTGCCCAGGGGGGCTGGCTCAGGGCACCTGGGCATGGAAGGGAGGGCCAGCTGCAGGCCATCCATCCTCCGGGCTGGCAATGCAGGGCAGCTGGCCCTTCCTGGGCGGGAGGGAGACTCCAGGAGGGGGAGGCCAGGTAGGTGCCCCTCCACTGGGCTGCTCCTGGCTGAAGGGCGAGGAGAACCCAGCAACAGGCCCTGGAAGGAGGGGGGACGAAGAGCCACACCCCCAGGACCCCAGCGCCAGAACCCTGTTCTGCAGGAGCGTCCTCACCCCATCGGTCCCAGGAGAGAAGCAATTCGGGGTTACGTTGAGAGAACACGAGAGATTCTGATACATTTGGGGCTCACACGTCTCTGAAACTCAGCCCCGCGTTTTCCAAGGTGTAGCGGCAGGGCAGCACAGGGGGGCCTCCACCGGGGGCTGTGCCGGCTGCTGGTCCGGGGCACCTGCCCACCACTGCCGCGTGGGGAGCGCCGGCCTGAGGAGTGGGGTCCTGTGCGCTGGGCAGGCAGGGGCGAGCGAAGCAGGCTCAGTTCTGCTGGTGGGGTGCCTGGGCACCTTGGGTGCTGTGGGCAGATGAAGGGCCAGAGAGGCCGCGAGCCCCTGGTCCCGGCGGGTGCTGGCTCCCAGGCCCGGGGGCGGGGTCTGGGTGTGTTTGGCAGAATGGGCAGTGGACCACCCGGACCGGGGCCTTCGGCTGCCTGGGACCTGGGGGAGACAAGCAGCCTCCGTAGCAGCTTGGCCTCAGGCAGGCCTGGCCAGGGAGCAGCAGGGCCGCTGGGGGCCCCGCTCCTCGAGGGGCCCCGGGCCCAGCTCCCCTCTTTGCCGCAGAGGGCCCACCGCCGGGAGCACCAAGGCATTCGGGAGACTCAGTGCGGCTGGTTTTCATCCCGAAACGCCATCCGCTGCCCTCGGGAGCCCGGCGCGGCTCTCGGGCTCCGGCGGGCGGGCTAGGCGCTGGAGTGGGTTGTTCGGAGCCCGCTGCCCCTCCTCAGAGGAAGCGAGGCCGGGGTCTGAGATCTGAGATCACTGGGGAAGGCCCCGACAGTCACACTCGCAACTGAGAGGCTCGTTGAGTTGGGGGGACGGGGAGGGGGAGTGTGGCAGCGATGAAGGCTGTTAGGGCTGGAGGATGGCCGAGGAAGCTACAAGGACTCGGGGAGTATTCCTTTTGTTTTCGTACAGAAATCATATACACGAACTTCACACTTCCTAACAACAAAAATAATATATATATAATATATATATCTCACTAATGTTAAGGAAAAGCGTCAGTTGTGCAAAAGTCCTCGTGTCCCCCCGTCCGGGGAGCTCCCGGCGGTGCCGGCGGCCGAGGCCCTGCCGGCCTGTGTCCAGAGCAGCGGCGGCCGGGCCCAGGCCTCTATCTGGACGTGTCCATGTTCTCCTCCTTAAAGTTACCGCAGTGCTCGATCACCTTTCTGGGGACAACGGGAGAGCATGAGAAGGCGGGTTTGGGGGAGGTGGGCCAGGTCCCCCTCCCGGCTGATCAGGCCACTGAATTCGTTAGCAAATGTTAACAATGGTGCTGACTGCGGTGGGTGCGGCTGGCAGAGCCCCAGGAAACAGTCCCTGTGGCCATCAGTACCGTTGTCCCGGCCTTCCTCCCTGTGCCCCGCCCCCCTCTTGGCCTCAAGGGCTCCCCAGAATCAGCGCAAGCCTGACCTCCAAACCCCTGATCCTTCCCCTGTACACTCAGCCTTTTCTCCCCAGTCTAATGGCCCCGGCGGCACACCAGACCCCCCGCGCCGACCTCTGCCCATCTGGGAACAGCCTCTCTGCTCAGACCTCGAGTCCTTCACCCACTGCAGTCTGGCTCTTGGCATCTGCTGCCCCACCACCCTCAGGAGCCACCCTGGACCCGATGGCCTTCCCATGCGACACTCGGCCTCGGGGGCTGGCTGGCGGGTGGTGGGGCTGTTCACTGCAGCCTCTGAGCTACGGAGCGTCCGGAGCTTTTAGGGACGGGGTGCCCGGCGTGGACAGGAGCTGGGACGAGGTGGAGTGGCTTCTCCTAAGCGTCCTTTCCGGTCAGTCACAGCTGCTGTCACCCAGCAGCTCAGACACACGCCTCAGGTCTTACCGAGACGTCCAGCAACGGGGGCAGGCTATGGGCCGGTCCACCCAGTGCTCCTCAGACCTCCTGGGACCCCGCTGACAGCGAATGTCCCCAGGCCCACCTCCCACACCCACCGGGAGAGAACATCGAGGTTGGGGCCTGTACATGGCAAGCAGTCTTTCCAGATGATTCTTTAGGGAGATTAAATGTGAGAACTGCTCATTCTGCTCTCCTTAAACTCAGATAAATCTGCCAGTGAATGTTTAAGCTGTGCCTTTTGCCAAACAGAACTGCAGAAACAGCCAGCACTCCCCAGCCCAGTCGTGTCTTGCGAGACTCGGAGCCCCAGGCCCCTCTCCATGACCCTGTGTTCTGCATGACCTTCTATTCTGCACGACCCTCTATTCTGCACGACCCTCTATTCTGCACGACCCTCTATTCTGCACCGTGTTAGGAACTGGGGTAAATCTGAGCACGCTCCCTCCCAGAATGGATCCCAGACAAAGCAAGGTCGTGATGCTGACACATGCAGATCCACGAGGCTCCTGCGTCCGGGGTCACTGTGAGGTCAGAACTGCCGCCCGAGACTCTGCGGTGAAAAGCCCACAGCAGGGAAGGGCCTGATGCTCTGCAGGCACCTCTCGCTCTCAGACACACATTCGAACCCTGCCTGCCTCCTCTCCAACATGCACGTCACCACGCTGTCTCCCTCCTGTTGGCACCTTTCCAGCCAGCAATCATGGAAGACTCTGATTTGACTTGTTGATGGCCACACTGTGGCTGAAGTGACACTCAGGGAGGCCCCAGCTGAACATGGCTATGCTGTCCACCTCCACGCTCAGCTCGCCTCCCGACCGCCCGCAGCGTCCCTCTGCCCCCAGTCCAGGCCGGCAGAAACGCTGCCTGTCCCTCACCGCGCCATCTCCTTGGTTTCCTGCCGCGCCGTGGCCATCGTGATCATGTCCTTCAGCAGGGGCATCCCGCCCTCCTTGATCAGCAGGGGGCAGTACTTATCCGCTGTGGGGAGCGAGGGGCAGACAGCAGGGATCAGGGTGGGTCTTCGCTCGGCTTGTGGCCCAGAAGCCCCTCCCTTGCTGTGAGGACTGTCCTCTAAGGTGCGGGTCATGCCGGCCGGCTCTAATCTGGGAAGAGCCACGTCTTCCCAGCCCGAGTCGACCTGGGGGCAGTGTGTGTGGGGGTGAACCCTTGGAAAAGCTCCTCCCAACTCTGGTATGCAGCAGCATCTCCTCCCCCGGCCCCCCCAGCTCACCCTATGGAAAATATCACCTAAACTGGTGGCTTCCGTTCTCTGGGAAGTTTTATAAAAATAGAGATTCCTAAGCTTTGCCCTTGGGCATTCTCATTCAACAGATGCAGGAACCTGCGTGTTTGTTTATAACAAAAGACCATCAGCAGGCCTTTCCTTTGGGGGGTGGTTTCTGGTTCACCCCAACCGAGAGCATCCCAGCGCCTGGTCCAGGGCTCACGCTCCGGGGAACTCGGGGTTCCCAGGGGCCCGCAGCAGCTCCGCGGGGCAGGAACTATCTCATTGTCTCCGTTTTCCAGATGAAACGGGGGTTCAGAGAGATGAGGTGATTCACCCACAGTCACTCCGGAGCCCGGCTCAGGGCTCTCTCTCCACTCGCTGCCTCTCTGAGGTAAGGTGCTACTTTTCAGTCAGACTAGCCTCAGCTGCCAGTGAAAGGCTGCTGTTTATGGAACCTGCAGTCCATACGTCCTAAGCGCTGTCCCATGTCTTCCCCACAGCAAGCCTGTGAGTGAGTGCTGTGCTTGTGATCCCATCTGAAAGATGAGACAGTTAAGGCACAGAGAGGTCGAGAGACCTGCTTAGAGTAACACAGCCGGCGGCAGAGCCAGTTTTCAAACCCGGGCGGTCTGCGCCCTCCCCGCCCCGGCCCCGGTGCCCACCCAGCCCCAGTGCCCAGGCTGAGCAGCGCGGCCGGGCTCGGCGCGTCCTGTGGTTCTTTTCAGCCCATTCCGCGGGGCGGGGACCTCGTTATCCCCTTTCCCAGAGGCGGTTACAGAACCCACATCAGGGCACATAACCGGTACGGGGAACTTGGGGTCACCCTGGTCTGCCCTCACGGCGCAGGCTCTCCTCTGGGGGAGGCGGGGCTGTCTCTGAGGAAGGAAGTCAGGGGGTTTTCAGGTTCTCTCCGGGTCTCGCATTGTTTGGGTGTCACTCTGCCTGCCTGACCGTCCGTGTGGAGGCAGGGACGTTAGAGAGCTGCTGCTGTCGGGAGCTCTGGCCAGCCCTGGGGGCGGTCTTGCCTGCCAGGCCTGTTCTGGTGGGGCTGGAGGGCAGGGGGGTTATAGGCGCCCGGAGGGCAGGAGGGCAGGGGGGTTATAGGCGCCCGGAGGGCAGGAGGGCAGGGGGGTTATAGGCGCCCAGAGGGCGAGGCCACGGCTACTCACGGTAGACGGACACCAGGTTGAACAGGGCCCAGGTGGCCCAGTGCTGGCTGACGGGGGAGATGCCCTGGGGAAGGAGGCGAAGAATTGGCTCAAACGACCTGCAGGAAGACACATCACGGTCACTGTGGGCCAGGCTGGGCGTGTATCTTGAAATCCCCCCCCGGGGGGGGCCTGTGGACAAACCGTGACAGGCCAGCAGGGCGGAGGGGATGGGGCATCTGGCCCCCAACCCACTTCAGGCTCCGAAGGCCGCTCCCTTGTGCAAGAGGTTGAGGGCCCAGACATGTCAAGGAGGTCAGAGGGATACAGATGAGGGGGTGCAGACATGGCGGCCTCAGCAAGGAGTGGCCCAGCTGGGGGGCGGCAGGTGGGGGAGGGAGAGGGAGTGTGCCCTGGGAGGCTGAAGGTGTGACCACACTTCTGACAGTGACCTTCCCTGGGTCATCAGCACGCAGGTCCAGAAGCCCCCAAATGTATTTGCAAACCCCCTGGGCAGTGATCCCACGCCCTTTCTCCCGGGAACGCGGTAACTGGGGCGTCACCAAAGCCATGTGAGCCCCTTCCTCCCAATGTGGGCTTTCACCCTCAGTGCCGATCAGACGGGCCCCGAAAAGTGACCTAGTCATCCTCACCGAGGAGAAGGAAGGAAGGAAGGAAGAGAGGAAGAGAGGGAGGGAGGGAGGGAGGGAGGAAAGGAAAGGGAATGAGGGAAGGAAAGGAGGGAAGGAAGGAAGGGAAGGAAGGAGGGAAGGAGGGAACGAAGGAAGGAAGGAGGGAAGGGAAGGAAGGAAGGAAGGAGGGAGGGAGGGAGGGAAGGAAGGAAGGAGGGAAGGAAGGAAGGAAAGGAAGGAAGGGAAGGAAGGAAGGGAAGGAAGGAAGGAGGGAAGGAAGGAAGGAAGGAGGGAAGGGAAGGAAGGAAGGAAGGAAGGGAAGGAAGGAAGGAAGGAGGGAGGGAGGGAAGGAAGGAAGGGAAGGAAGGAAGGGAAGGAAGGAAGGAGGGAAGGAAGGAAGGAAGGAGGGAAGGGAAGGAAAGAAGGAAGGGAAGGAAGGAAGGAAGGGAAGGAAGGAAGGAAGGAGGGAGGGAGGGAAGGAAGGAAGGAAGGAAAGAAGGAAGGAAGGAGGGAAGGAAGGGAAGGAAGGAAGGGAGGGAGTGAGGGTGGAAGGGAGGGAGGGAGGGAAGGAAGGAAGGAGGGAAGGAGGGAAGGAAGGAAGGGAAGGAAGGGAAGGAGGGAGGGAGGGAAGGAAGGAAGGAAGGCAGGCAGGCAGGCAGGCAGTCATAACACCATAAGGGAGACCCAGACCTGCGGCGGGACACGGAGCCACAGATGGTGCGCCCAGAGCCAGCTGCACCGACAGGAATGGAATCTGCACGGAGCGGCTGGGGGAAGGGAGCCTGGGACATGGAGCTGAGAGCTGGGACACGTGTCTTTCTGCTCCCTGCCGCCTGGGGACTCTGCCTCAGTAAGAAAGACCCGACAGAGGACTAGAGGAAAGGCCAGAGGCTGCGACCAGGGGCAGGGAAAGAGCGTCCTGTCCCAGCACGCCCCCCGCCCCGCACCTGTAATTGATGTTCCTCCGGGAGTTGATGTCCCAGCTCTGGATGGCGGCCCACATGCGCTCCTCCACCTCCTCCCGCGGGGGCTCGCCGATGCCCCAGGCCTCGGGCCCGTCAAACATGATGTGGGACAGGACGCCGCAGGCGTTGTAGGAAACCTCAATCCCATCGGCCTTGCTCTCCAGCAGATTGCTGCCAAGAAGGGAGAGAGACGGAGTCCAAGCCCCCCTTCAGATACCAGCTGCTGCACCGCAGCTTACAAACCACATGCCAGAACAACTACCGACTTCTTTGTCACTTAGTGTCCACACCCAGATGGCTTCTAACGTGAGACGTAGCCACCAGGAGGCTGAAAGAATCAGAAACCATACTATAGGGCAGCGGTTCTCAACCTCTCTAATGCGGGGACCCTTTAACACAGCTCCTCATGCTGTGGTGACCCCCAACCACAACGTTATTTCCGTTGCTACTTCATAACTGTCATTTTGCTACCATTAATGAATCGTAACGTAAATGTCTGTGTCATCTGTATTTTCCAATGGTCTTAGCCGACCCCGCTAGCGGCTCTCAACTATGGGTTGCGACTGTAGAGCCTTAAGACCGTCGGAAAACAGACATTTACGTTATGGTTCATTAACAGTAGCAAAACGGCAGTTATGAAGCAGCAACGGAAATAATGTAATGGCTGGGGGTCACCACAGCATGAGGAGCTGTGGTAAAGGGCCGCGGCGTTAGGAAGGGTGAGAAGCGCTGCTCTAGAGAGAAGGTAAAACTTATAACAAACACCTGGGCTGAGGGCAATTGCTGCTACCAAGCATGGCCTAGAACGCCGAGCACCCCGGCAGCCAAGGCAACAAGGCAGAGGAGGGGAGCACCCACCTGAAGACGCTGATGAACTGGGCGGTCATCAGCTGGGGCCGCAGCTCCCTCACCTCGGCCACGTTTCCCAGGAGTCCCAGCATGTTCCTGTGTAGTTCCTGCTTCTCGGGGAACTCCTGGCCAAACGAGAGCCGCCGGGGCCACAGCGATTAGTGTTAGTCAGTCTGGGGTTCTTAACCTAGACCGGTGGTCGGCAAACTCATGAGTCAGCAGAGCCAAACAGCAACAGGACAACAACTAGGACAACAACTGACGTTTCTTTGGAGAGCCAAATTTTTCAAACTTAAACTTCTTCTAATGCCACTTCTTCAAAATAGACTCGCCCAGGCCGTGGTGTTTTGTGGAAGAGCCACACTCAAGGGGCCAAAGAGCCGCATGTGGCTCGCGAGCCGCAGTTTGCCGAAGTTTAAGTTTAAAAAATTTGGCTCTCCAAAGAAACGTCAGTTGTTGTCCTGTTTCTGTTGCGGTTTCCTCCCCACCCCTCATCGGGGCGCATGCAGGAGGCAACCAACTGACGTGTCTCTCTCACATCGATGTTCTCTCTCCCCCTTCCTTCCACTCTCTGAAAAACAATGGAGCCGAAACCGGTTTAGCTCAGTGGATAGAGCGTCGGCCTGTGGACTGAAAGGTCCCGGGTTCGATTCCGGTCAAGGGCATGTACCTTGGTTACGGGCACATCCCCAGTGGGGGGTGTACAGGAGGCAGCTGATCGATGTTTCTCTCCAATCGATGTTTCTAGCTCTCTATCCCTCTCCCTTCCTCTCTGTAAAAAAAAAAAAAAAAAAAAAAAAAAAATCAATAAAATATATTGAAAAAGAAAAACAATGGGGGAAATTATCCTCATGTGAGGATTAACCAAAAATAAAAATTAAAAAAATGCTATTTTAATGGAATCCCCTTAGAAATGAGAGTAAGAAATCAAAAGGTATGTTTCAGGATGAACAGACCATTCTATAGACAGAATCCCAGCAGACATGGGGGGGCGCTAGATCAGGGAACAGCAAACCCTGGGTTGGCGGGCCTGTGAGTGCCCCCGCTGGCCTCGGGGGGGGGGGGGACCCCAGAGGGCGGGGTGTGACCCCCGGGTGGGTGGGGAGCCTGGGGACACTACCTTCAGGCAGTCCAGGAAGAGGTTCATGCCATGGCAGCTGAGGAACATCTCGCAGTTGTCGGGCGTCTCGTCCGTGATGTTCCAGAGCGCGCTCCAGGAGAACTCCATGACCTGGTCACACTGCGGGGGGGGGGGGGGGAGGTTCTCAGCACAGCTCGCCGGTGGGGCGGCTCCTGGCACCAGGGAGGGCCCCCCGGGGGTACACCAGTCCCATGAGGGGCTCCGGGAAGACTCCACTTACTATCTTGTCTACCAGCTTCTTCTGAATGAGCTTCAGCATGGTCTGTGGGCAGAGAGAGAACTTGAGGGGCCAGGCCTCCAGTGCCCCCCAGGAGTGACCGCAGTTCTATTCCTGGCTGGTGCCTCCTGACGAGACCAACCCGCCCATCTGCTGGGAGGCGTGCAGCCCGCAGACTCGGCGCCTGGCATCAGGAGGCCCGGGGGCTAGTCCCGGCTCAGCCTGGCTCCGAGCGGCTCTGGGCACGGCCTCCGTCCCCGGGACCTCAGCCTCCCCCGTGAGACTATGAAGGAGACTGGATGCTCCTCCCCCATTCTTCCCTTCCTCTCTCCAGCAAAGTTATTGTCTCCCTGTGTGCACTGGGCCTCATGCTAGAAAGTGCTGGACGTCGTGATGGCGGGAGCGAGCGCGGCCGTTTGCCCACGGAGCTCACTTGCAGGCGGGAGGACACAGCCAGGCCCCTGGTCTGGGCGGGAGGGACGTGGACAGCATGACCAGTGGGCGGAGAGAGGGGCTAGAGGGGACGACAGAACGTTCTGGGTGGAGGACATCTATGGGGGTCGTAAGCAACAGGCTCTGATAAGAAATCCTTCCTTTGGTCTAGCCCGGCGGTCAGCAAACTCACGAGTCACCAGAGCCAAATAGCAACAGGACAACGATTGAAATTTCTTCGGAGAGCCACATTTTTTAACCTTAACCTTCTTCTAACGCCACCTCTTCAACATAGCCTGGCCCAGGCCGTGGCATTTTGTGGAAGGGCCACACGCCAGGGGCCAAAGAGCCGCATGTGGCTCGCGAGCCGCAGTTTGCGGACCACGGGGCTAGCCTGCCTCCTCTGTGGGGGCACGGGGGAGGGGCGCGGGGGAGGGGAGCCCGCCGGCACGCACCGACACGAAGCCCATCTTGCCCACGGCCTCCTTGTGGTCGTTGTCCACCTGGCAGACCAGCGCGTTGCACAGGTGCACGGCGATGCGCTGGATCGACTCGTCCTGCCGCGTGGGGCTGAGGATGCTGAGCAGGAGCTCGCTGACGCGGCGGTACTGGAACTCCAGCTCCTCGGGGATGCTGAAGTTGCAGAGCGTCAGGCAGCAGTTCCGCTGCACCTGGGCCGGGCACAGACAGGGGCGCACGGTCAGGGGCGGGCTCTCGAGCTGACCCGGGAGGCTCTCTAGAGGCGAGGGGTCATCCAGAGCTGTGGTGGTCCGGGAAGGCTTTCTGGAGGAGGAGACTAAGAGGCTTCCTTAAGACACACGTTTAAAGATTGTGAGATACAATATTCATAGAGAAGCGTGCAGGCAGTAACAAATGGATGGCTTTCCACAGAATCATAAAGTAGGCAAGCATTTCAACAAGGTAGCCACCTCCTGGGTCAAGCAATAGAACATCGCCGGCACCCGGAAGCCTCTGTATGTCCCTTTCTGATCATAAGCGCCTCTCCCCACTAGAGATGCTCACAACCTGCTTTTTCATTTGAAAGATTCCCTAGCATCTTGCTTCTCTTAGTTCAGCCATAGGTTTGCAAGGTCAAGCACGTTGTTTGAAGTAGCTGAAATGCACTCCTTTTTCGTTGCAGTATAGTTTTCCATTTCACTCATCCACTCGACTGCCGGTGGACTTCAATGTTTTGACAACTTCAAACAGTATCTTGTACATGCATCCGGGTGTCCGTGCACACGGGCCCCACCAGGGCGCACATGTGTGGGGTGACGCTTCTGGGTCACAAGGTGTGTGTGTCTTCCACTTGCCCAGGTGCCACCAGACTGCTTTCCAAGGGGCTGTACAGTCCACACTCCTGCCAGCAGTGCAGGAGAGCTCTAGAGGCTCCCCACCCTCATGCTCTTTGCTTTGTCTGCTGGCTTTATCTTCAGCGTTCTCGGCGCATTCTCCTTGTAATTTATTTTTATTTTTTAAAATATATTTTATTGATTTTTTTACAGAGAGGAATGGAGAGGGATACAGAGTTAGAAACATCGATGAGAGAGAAACATCAATCAGCCGCCTCGTGCACACCCCCTACTGGGGATGTGCCCACAGCCAAGGTCCATGCCCTTGACCGGAATCGAACCTGGGACCCCTCAGTCCACAGGCCGAGCCTCCATCCACTGAGCCAAACCGGTTTCAGCTTTCCTTGTAATTTAATTTCCTTAATCTTCTCTTGTTAGATACTGGAAGTTCATCGTACTTTATTAATCACGTTACTGAAAAGACATCGTCCGTGGTTAACTCTTGGTCTCCCCCCCACACACACACAATATATGTATGTTGTTTAATTTGAGGAAAAATGTATTTTAAGATATAAAAGCAATATTTCCTGAAAAAAGTTCAAATAATGCTATCTGAGCAGAAAATTAGCGCCCCCTTCATTTCCCAGCAATCACCGCTACAAGCTGGGGCACAGGCCTTCCTCCTGCTTCTGCCGGGGGAGCCCGGGCCTGCGGGGAGCAGGGCTCTAAGGCGACACCTGTGTCCGCAGGCCTGGGCCAAGGCCATTTTTGCTGGCTCTCCGCGGGGTCTCTGGACCAGAGGGGGCACACAGTTCTTAAAACCGCAGGTGCTCAGCCCAGCCGCGGGCTCAGCGGTTGGGCCTCGGCCCGTGAGCCAGGAGGTCACCGTCTGACCCTGTCGGGACACAGGCCCGGACTGCGGCTCGGCCCCCAGCGCGGGGCGCGCAGGAGGCAGCTGGTCAACGATTCTCTCTCATCACTGATGTTTCCACCTCGCTCTCACCCTTCCTCTCTGAAATCGATAAAATTATATTAAGAAAAAAAGTTTGGTGTACATCCTTCTAGATTTTTTCCTACTGTACAAATACAAATGTATATCTGGGGGAGAGGAGAGGCAGCAAAAGACATTATACTTATTGGTCCCAAGCTTCTCCTCACGCACCCATCTGCAGGGGGCACCTCTCAAAGTGCAGATTTATACCATCCCCCCCTGGGGGGATGGGTCGCCTGTTACTTTTCCAGACCCCTATTACTAAAACGTTTTAGCTTCCACTGACCTCTGCTTAACCAAAACGTGTGGATATAGCCTCTGGCTGGGGAGCTCAGTTGGTTAGAGCACCGTCCCGATACACCAAGGTTGTGGGTTCGATCCCTGGTTGGGGCACATACAAGAAGCAACCAATGAATACATAAATAGGTGGAAAAACAAATTGATGATTCTCTCTCTCTCTCTCTCAAAAAAAAAAAAAAAAAAAAAGGTGGATATATGCAGATCCTTCCCTCTGAGATTTCCAGCTATGGCCCGGGCTGGTTTGGCTCAGCGGATGGAACGCATGTTCGAGGACTGGAAAGGTCCCAGGTTCAATTCCGGTCAAGGGCACATGCCCAGGTGCTGGTTTGATCCCCAGTGGGGGGCATGCAGGAAGACAATCCGTGATTCTCTTTCATCATTGATCTCTGTCCCCCCCCCCCCCCGAAATCAATAAAAACATATTAAAAAAGATTTCTAACTGTGGTCACCGAGGCCGACAGGTCAGTGCATGTCTGGTCCTGGCGGGTCTGACGGTCGCCCTCAAAAGAGCTGCTGGACTCGGCTCCCCGTGGAGAGTGCGCACGCTCACCCCCTCCCCGTTGTCGATGTCGGGTGTCATCAACGTTGAGATGAAATGTCAGATCTTGTTACTTTAATTTCCATTTCCCGAGAGTTTATTAACTCGTTAGAGAGTCTTCCAGTAGCGTTATTTTTCACTAAAGAGATGCCCCTTTCACTTGGTTGTAAAATTGGCCTCGATGTGGAAACACCAGGAGCCCTGGAGCTGGCAGGCCGTGGGAAAGCGGCCTTCCCATCCCTGCAGGGGCCGCTCCCCACCACAGCCTTTCTGGGGGGCAATTCGAGAGCATACCCCAGTGCTTCCCGAACGCACTGCCCCCAATCCTGCTTTAGCCACGCAGCGCGCGGGCAATCAGGTACCCAGAGCCAGCACAGCCTCACCGCAGAGCAATAAAACGGCCACCTAATGTCCACCAGGGGCTGAGGCCCCACCGCAGCCCAGGCAGCCAGGGCACCCGGGGCCCCTCGGGGGAGGGGCTGGCCGCTGCCTCTGAGCAGTCAGCCTGCACCAGAGCGGCGAGGACTAGACCCTCGGCCGACACTGGCGACTGTGAAACGCACCATCAGAACCCGCACCGCCGGACCCCGCACCGCCAGAACCCGCACCGCCGGAACCCGCACCGCCGGAACCCGCACCGCCGGACCCCGCAACAACAGAACCCGCACCGCCAGAACCCGCACCGCCAGACCCCGCACCGCCGGAACCCGCACCGCCAGATCCCGCACCGCCGGAACCCGCACCGCCAGATCCCGCACCGCCGGAACCCGCACCGACAGAACCCGCACCGCCAGAACCCGCACCGCCGGAACCCGCACAGTCGGAACCCGCACCGCCGGAACCCGCACAGTCGGAACCCGCACCGCCAGAACCCGCACAGTCAGAACCCGCACCGCCGGAACCCGCACCGCCAGACCCCGCACCGCCGGAACCCGCACCGCCGGAACCCGCACCGCCAGAACCCGCACCGCCAGACCCCGCACCGCCGGAACCCGCACCGCCAGAACCCGCACAGTCAGAACCCGCACCGTCAGAACCCGCACCGCCAGAACCCGCACAGTCAGAACCCGCACCGCCGGAACCCGCACCGCCAGAACCCGCACAGTCAGAACCCGCACCGCCAGAACCCGCACCGCCAGAACCCGCACCGCCAGAACCTGCACCGCCAAAACCCGCGGCCAGGGAGGAGAGCTGGGGTGGGAGCACCGTTTCCTTTCTAGCTACCACCCTCCTTTCCACTGGAATTTGTTCTCTAAGCGTTCAGTGTCTTGCTCTTGTGATCGGAAAACAGCATTATTTAAAGATTTTGTTGCCAGACGTCTGCTGCTGCGGGAGCGTCCACATCACGAGACTGAACAGAACCCGCTGCACCGCATCCGCAGAGCGAGCCCGCCTGCAGCCGAGCGCCCGGGCTGAACCACGGCGGCGGCGGTGCTGACGGGCTGGCTCCGGGCGGGGGTTTCCTTTATGTCTAGACTCATAATTTCCTGTAACAGAAATCTCTACTACTTTTATAGGAAAGCAGTTACTGGAAAAACAGCCCCAGCAGAAAGTTACAGGGCAGAGGGCAGAGGAGTGAGTGTGAGCAGAGGCCCAGGGGCAGGAGCAGGTCCTGGGTGTAGGGTGGCAGTGGTGGGGAGCGGGTTAGGGGGCCTGGATGCCAGCTCCCGGATTCTGGGGTGATGCTATAAGAAGGGGTGATGTGGGAAGGGGTGATGTGGGAAGGGGTGGTGTGGGAAGGGGTGGTGTGGGAAGGGGTGATGTGGGAAGGGGTGGTGTGGGAAGGGGTGGTGTGGGAAGGGGTGATTTGGGAAGGGGTGATGCTATAGGGAAGGGGTGATGTGGGAAGGGGTGATGTGGGAAGGGGTGATGTGGGAAGGGGTGATGTGGGAAGGGGTGATGCTATAGGGAAGGGGTGATGCTATAGGGAAGGGGTGATGTGGGAAGGGGTGATGTGGGAAGGGGTGATTTGGGAAGGGGTGATGTGGGAAGGGGTGATGCTATAGGGAAGGGGTGATGCTATAGGGAAGGGGTGATGTGGGAAGGGGTGATGCTATAGGGAAGGGGTGATGTGGGAAGGGGTGATGTGGGAAGGGGTGGTGTGGGAAGGGGTGGTGTGGGAAGGGGTGATTTGGGAAGGGGTGATGCTATAGGGAAGGGGTGGTGTGGGAAGGGGTGATGCTATAGGGAAGGGGTGATGCTATAGGGAAGGGGTGATGTGGGAAGGGGTGATGTGGGAAGGGGTGATGCTATAGGGAAGGGGTGGTGTGGGAAGGGGTGGTGTGGGAAGGGGTGATTTGGGAAGGGGTGATGCTATAGGGAAGGGGTGATGTGGGAAGGGGTGATGTGGGAAGGGGTGATTTGGGAAGGGGTGATGTGGGAAGGGGTGATGCTATAGGGAAGGGGTGATGCTATAGGGAAGGGGTGATGTGGGAAGGGGTGATGTGGGAAGGGGTGATGTGGGAAGGGGTGATGTGGGAAGGGGTGATGCTATAGGGAAGGGGTGATGCTATAGGGAAGGGGTGATGTGGGAAGGGGTGATGCTATAGGGAAGGGGTGATGTGGGAAGGGGTGATGTGGGAAGGGGTGATGCTATAGGGAAGGGGTGATGTGGGAAGGGGTGATGCTATAGGGAAGGGGTGATGTGGGAAGGAGTGATGTGGGAAGGGGTGATGCTATAGGGAAGGGGTGATGTGGGAAGGGTGATGTGGGAAGGGGTGATGCTATAGGGAAGGGGTGATGTGGGAAGGGGTGATGTGGGAAGGGGTGATGCTATAGGGAAGGGGTGATGTGGGAAGGGGTGATGTGGGAAGGGGTGATGCTATAGGGAAGGGGTGATGTGGGAAGGGGTGATGTGGGAAGGGGTGATGCTATAGGGAAGGGGTGATGTGGGAAGGGGTGATGTGGGAAGGGGTGATGCTATAGGGAAGGGGTGATGTGGGAAGGGGTGATGCTATAGGGAAGGGGTGATGTGGGAAGGGGTGATGTGGGAAGGGGTGATGCTATAGGGAAGGGGTGATGTGGGAAGGGGTGATGTGGGAAGGGGTGATGCTATAGGGAAGGGGTGATGTGGGAAGGGGTGATGTGGGAAGGGGTGATTTGGGAAGGGGTGATGTGGGAAGGGGTGATGCTATAGGGAAGGGGTGATGCTATAGGGAAGGGGTGATGTGGGAAGGGGTGATGCTATAGGGAAGGGGTGATGTGGGAAGGGGTGATGTGGGAAGGGGTGATGCTATAGGGAAGGGGTGATGTGGGAAGGGGTGATGCTATAGGGAAGGGGTGATGTGGGAAGGAGTGATGTGGGAAGGGGTGATGCTATAGGGAAGGGGTGATGTGGGAAGGGGTGATGTGGGAAGGGGTGATGCTATAGGGAAGGGGTGATGTGGGAAGGGGTGATGTGGGAAGGGGTGATGCTATAGGGAAGGGGTGATGTGGGAAGGGGTGATGTGGGAAGGGGTGATGCTATAGGGAAGGGGTGATGTGGGAAGGGGTGATGTGGGAAGGGGTGATGCTATAGGGAAGGGGTGATGTGGGAAGGGGTGATGTGGGAAGGGGTGATGCTATAGGGAAGGGGTGATGTGGGAAGGGGTGGTGTGGGAAGGGGTGATGCTATAAGAAGGGGTGTGGGGACAAGGGCTGTGCAGAGCCAGGCAAGAATGGGGGGAGCAAGCATAGCATCGGGGACCTCCAGCCGGCGGGTCCGGGCGCAGGGGGAGCGGGGAGGGGGGGGCGGGGAGCCTGCAGGACCGCGCAGGGGGCTCACCGTCACCTCCTGGTAGGACTCCATGCCGTTGAGCACCACCTGGATGACCTGGCGGCGCAGGCGCACGCTCTGCTCGGCGCGGTACTCGGAGTTGGTCAGGTAGAAGAGCGCCGCGCTGCCCGTCACCTGGATGTTCTTGTCGAACTTGTGGCACTTGAGGGCTGTGATGACCAGCTGCGGGAGGGCAGGGTGTGGGCCCGGCGCCAGGCCCGGGGCGCTGTGCAGGGACAGGCCTGGGGCTCTTCGAGGGCCGCCCGGGCCCGGGTGGGGGAGCAGAGGGCAGGGCAGGGCCACGGCCCTGGGACGAGGCCGGTGCTGGGCCGGTGAGGCGCTGCGGGGTGGGCTGGGGCAGGACTGCTGGGGTCCTGGGATCAGGTGATGTAGAGGAGGGACGGGGGGCTCTGGGCACATGCCTCAGCCGAGGCCAGGGAGGGACGGGGGGAGCTGAGGCCCCGCTGCTCCGGGGGGAGGCGGGGGCTGACCTTCAGAGCCCGCAGCAGCTGGTTGCAACGCTCGATGCGCGCGATGTCGAACAGCAGGTTGATGGCCCGCGAGGTGATCTCGGGCCGGTGCTCCGTGTAGGCCTCGATGGCGTTCAGCACCTGCTCCTCGTTCTTGTCTCCACTCACCTGGGGGGGACACGCTCAGACCCCCGGGAAGAGCCACACGGGGGGGGGGGGGGCTCAGATCTTAGCTCCGCCTCCAGCCCAGGTCACACCCGGAGGGGCCCCAGCCCAGCCCTCCCTTCTTCCAGGGCCCCCCACACACCTTGTAGGCCGGAATGTGCGTGAGGCGGCACAGCGAGGTCTCGAAGAGCCCGAGGAACTGCAGCGGCCGCTTCAGCGCCCGGAAAGGCGTGATGCTGCTCTTGGCGGGCTCGGTGCTTGGGGGGGGGGGGGGGGGGGGCGAGGTCAGTGCCTGGGGCCGGGGCCGCTCCCTGGGGGGCTGGGGATTCACTGGGGACCCTCTTCTAGACTCCGCTCAGCTCAGCTTTTTCCTTTTTTAGGGCAGGGGACATAAATCCTATCTCTTTCTTTTTTAAAATATATTTTACTGATTTCTTACAGACAGGAAGGGAGAGGGATAGAAAGTCAGAAACATCGATGAGAGACATCGATCAGCTGCCTCCTGCACCCTCCCCATTGGGGAGGTGCCCGCAACCAAGGTACATGCCCTTGACCGGAATCGAACCCGGGACCTTTCAGTCCTCAGGCCGATGCTCTACCCACTGAGCCACACCGGTTTTGGCCGACCCTACCTCTTGCCGGAAGGGCAGCAGGCCCCACTGCGGAGGCGCGTGTGGGATGGGAGGGTGGCTGTGGTCATTTTGGAAAAGACTGTCTGCCGTTCCAGTGAGGACGTGTCACCTGTAGTTCCACCAGCCGTCGGGAGGGCCCTGCCCCACGCGCCAACGCGCTGAAGTGCGGCTGGACGCAGATAGGGCCCGTGGCCAGTTACAGCCGGGCGGGTTCGAGTCAGGTCTCTCGACCCAGGAGCCAGCTTATCTGCCGCAGCACCTGCCCCAAGGCCGACGCCGCCGGCCTCGCCCTAACCCCGCGGCACTGCCTCTGGCCAGTCTGGGCGCCAAGGCCCCCAGGCCCTCCTGGCGCGCGCACCTCCTAGCCTCCGCACCTGCTGTTCCCTCTGCTCGGACACCCTGCCTCTGACCTCACCGTGGGCTTTCCAGACGGCCTGGACGCCATGCCTGCTCGTCCCTCTCTCCTGGTCCTCGGGGGAAGCCCGAGCCTCTCACCAGGCCTGGCAATGGCTTGGCACACAGACTGGCGAGGGCAGGGCCTCAGTCACTGCGTTATCTCCAGCGCCCAGGACAGCGCTTGGCAGAGGGCGTTTGGGAAAGGCTTGTGGAGCGGTACCCGCGACAGGGGGCCCCACCTGGTCTGCCCTGCTTCCTCCTCCATCTTGGAGATGCTGCAGTTCTCCAGGATCATGTGTCCCGAGATGTCCAGGGACATGAGGTTCCCCAGCTTCTGCACAAAGAGGCTCAGCACCTTGCGAGTCAGCTTGAACTTGTAGTAGCTGGAGAGGCGGTCTCGGGAGATGTCCAAGTGTCTGAGATTGGGGGGGAGGGGCGCAGATCAGGAGCAGGACACAGGTTGGGGCTGTCTCGTAGACCCTGCTGCTTCAGCCCATGGCAGGGGAGGGCCCATCCCTACCACACTGCTGCAGGGCATTCTGGGGGAAATCCTACTGGGACCCAGGTGCCCTGAACAGCCCCGCTCCAGCCGCCAGCCGGGGTTAAAGGAACGGGACGTCGCCTCCATGCCCACCTTCTGCCCAGCGAGGGCTCATGACCCTTCTGGGACTGACACCATGAACCTCCCCCCAGCCCCCCCCACCCTCAGCGAGCTGTCGGGGGCCGCTCACCGCAGCTTATGCAGCTGGACGATGACACGAATGTGGTCGTCCGACAGGTCCATGTTGTAGAGCACGAGGGACACCAGGCTGTCCTTCCACTGGGTCAGGAAGGCCGCGTCGCTGGTCTGAATGCCCGAGAGGTCCAGGGCGGCCAGCGCGCTGAGCGGCCGCAGCAGGGGCTCCACGGGGACCCCGTCGATCATGCGGCCCAAGTTGAGGAAGCGAAGGCGGCTGAAGCCCTCGAAGGTGAAGTCCTTGACCAGCACCTGGCAGGTGGGGTTGACGAGGCACTCGTCCTCACAGCCCCCCGGGTTCTCCTCCTCGTAGAAGATGTTGGCGCAGCCGAAGAGGCTCAGGGACACTAGGGTGTGGCTGAAGCTCCGCAGCGTCTGCAGGCTCTTGGCCGACAGCTTCTCGCAGTTGGTCAGCCACAGCTCCACCAGGTCCTGGGGGAGGGACGGCGCCGTCATCACCCCGCCGGCCCTGCCCTGCCCTAGGCCTGGCCCTGGGCTCCGGGGGGGGCCGGGGAGGGGTCTGCACAATAGAGGAGAGCGCCGGACGAGCCTTGGGATGCTTGTCCTGCAGGTGACCGGGCCTGCCCCTGCCGCACTGCCTGCCCGGGCGCCTCCCGTGCCCACCTCGAGCCCGGCCCAGCGGGCCTCACCTGCTTGCGAATGGCTTCCAGGTCCTGGTCTTGCACCAGGTCCTCGCGGAGGTGGATGCGGGTGAGGCGGGTGCTACGGGGGTCTGAGAAGAGGCTGAAGAAGCTCTCGTGTGGCTCAAAGTTGCAGGCAGCGTTGACCAGCTCCACGTACCTGGGAGGGAGAAAGCCTGGCTCAGGGAGGCCCAGCATAAGCCCACTCGTCCCCGAAGCCTTCTCTGACCACCCCAGCAGCAGCCTGTCCCCCCCCCCCCTTCTTCATAGTATCTGGTTGGGTGCTGACTACCCCCAGGTGAGATTAAGCCCCGACCCCTTCCAGGAACCAGGAGTCCAAAGGCAGACTTCCTGGTGAGGAAGGGGCCTCTTATCAATAGCAAACCCCAAGCGCTTCCCCCCAAACCATAGGCACTTCTGTAACAAACACACTGTCCACACCCCTCTGCTCTAAGCCAGCCCCTCCCTGGGCCCTTCCCCCGGGAGTGAAGTGGGGTATGGAGTTCCCAGATGGCTCCAGGCAAGCACCCCGTAAACCCTGCAAGATACCAGCTTATGCAAGAACCCTGGTCGTGGCGGGAAAGGCTTTGTGCTCAAACACTCTGGAATCTAAATCCTGCTTGGCTAGCCACCAGCCGGATGACTTCGTGCAAGTAACGGACCTTCTCCGGCCTCTGGTTTCTTCACTGTAAAATGGCCGTGTCTGGTCTACAAAGTGCCCGCCCAGAGCCGTCGGACCCACAGTGAATGCTCAGAACATCACTACACATCGGGCTCTGTCCGCAGCTCGCACACAGGTTCCCACTTTAGACGCAACTGTCTGGTCTGGCAAGCTCCCTTCGGGGCGTGTCGACAACCCAGAGATCACTGCACACAGGTCATGCTTCTAGAAGCCTCTATTAGCGGGAAGTCCTCCGGAGGGGCCACGTAAAGGTTTTATCGACGGTTCGAGCCCTGGTCATGGGTCCACCGGGGCACTGGTGTGTACACCTGTATGTCCACACACAGTCCCGTGTGCACAGGCTCTGGCGTGCACACACACAGGTCAGACAGCTGTCACTGTGTGAACACTTAGTGTGTGCCAGGGCTTCACAGACATGTCGTCACTGGACCTCATTCTATGTGACTAAGAACCAGGCTCCTCCTAATTGAAATGAAAATACGCGTCCACAGAAAAAGCTGTCCGTTAAACTTCATCCTGTGCAGGCTTCTGTACCCCCGCACAGGTGTAACGGACACCTGCGGTCTCACACTCTGTTCCCTGTGCTACAGAAACCACGTGTACACCGACCAGTTTCTGCACGTGCACACACCTTCACACACACACACACACACACAACACACACACAACCAATACACACACACAACCAATACACACACACAACCAATACACACACAACCAACACACACACAACACACACAACACACACACAACCAATACACACACACAACCAACACACACACAACACACACACACAACCAACACACACACACACAACCAACACACACAACACACACACACACACCTTCATCACACACACACACACAACCAACACACACACACATAACCAACACACACACACATAACCAACATACACACACACACACACAACCAACACACACACATAACCAACACACACACACATAACCAACACATACACACATAACCAACACACACACACACACATAACCAACACACACACACACACATAACCAACACACACACACACATAACCAACACACACACATAACCAACACACACACACATACATAACCAACACACACACATAACCAACACACACACACATAACCAACACATACACACATAACCAACACACACACACACACATAACCAACACACACACACACAACCAACACACACACACATAACCAACACACACACATAACCAACACACACACACACATAACCAACACACACACATAACCAACACACACACACACACACACAACCAACACACACACACACATAACCAACACACACACACATAACCAACACACACACACACACATAACCAACACACACACACACACACAACCAACACACACACACACATAACCAACACACACACATAACCAACACACACACACATAACCAACACACACACACACACACAACCAACACACACACACACATAACCAACACACACACACAACCAACACACACACACACACAACCAACACACACACACAACCAACACACACACACACATAACCAACACACACACATAACCAACACACACACACACACACACACACACACAACTTTACAGCTAGAGATACACCAGTGTTCTACACCCATGGACACCCATGTGCGTGCACACACACCCTCACACACACATATCCACGGTCACACTACACATGGTGCACACACGTGTCCCAATCGCTCCACAGGCTCGTCGGAAGCCCTGTGCCCCCGCCCCGCTCCAGGCCTCACTCGTTGACCAGCCGGTCGCAGATCTCGCTGGGCAGGAAGATGTCTGGGTGCAGCCTCAGGGACTCCTTGTCCAGTAGGTAGCCCAAGGTGCCGTCCAGGTTGCGCAGGCAGAAGTCGGTGCAGAGGGCCATCAGGGACTCGGGAGTGTCCGACGCCATGCTGGGGGCGGGAAGGGGGGCCGTTCCAGGACAGGGGCCTCCGGGGACAGCAGTCACTCTCAACACTCACAGGGACATTGGCAGAACCGCAGCCTAGAGAATGGGAAAGGAACGAAGTGAGCCCTCGGGCAGAACCACCAGCTGTCCTATGTCTACTCTCTGAGTAGGGAAACTGAGGCTCCAGATGCCACACTCAGATTGGCAGCTTAGAGACCAGGCCCCGGGATTCCTGACTTCCTCTTTGCCCCCCTCTGCTGACTTGTATGATTTGACCTGCAAAGAGCAGGGGGCCTTCTCCGCCTGCACAAACGTCTGTGGACAGACATGCGTGTTGGGAACCCAGTGCTTGGGTGCGGATAACAGGGACTTTCTTTTTTGTTAATCCTCACCAGAGAATATTTTCCCCATTGCTTTTCAGAGAGAGTAGAAGGGAGGGAGGGAGGGAGGGAGGGAGGGAGGGAGGGAGGGAGGAGAGAGACAGAGAAAAACATCAATTCTTAGCCCCGCCCACTTATGCATTCATTGATTGACTCTTGTAAGTGCCCAGAGCAGGGATTGAACCAGCAACCCTTGGCACATGGGGATGATGCTCCAACCAACGGGGCTACCTGGCCAGGGCCCTGCGGTGTCATCTAACTTGTACACAACTGTCACTGTGGGGACACAGTGTGTGCCAGGGCTTTACAGACATGTCAGCACTGAATCTCATTCTACGTGACTCAGAATCAGGCTCCTCCTGATTGAAATGAAAATACACGTCCACGTTAAAAGCTGTCCATTAAAATTCACAGTGGTATTATTCATGACAGCCCCAAACGGAAACACGATGTGGATCCACGGAGGAGTGGACAAACGGAAATGGTCTAGCCATTTACAACAGACCATAAATCAGCCGCAAAAGGAATGAAGTACAGATTCATACAACGCTGGGCCCTGAAAACATTACACTAAGGAAAGAAACCAGCCACAAGAGGTCCCATGCACACATCTGATTCTGTGATTCCATTTATATAAAACGTCTAGCGCTGTGATCGGCAAACTGCGGCTCTCGAGCCGTGGTTTGCTGCTCTGTGACTAATGAGTTTGCCGACCACTGGGATAGGGGCTTCATCACAAGGAACAACAACAGCCTGTAGTTATTGGAATCGAGAGTCTAGGTCAGTGGTCGGCAAACTCATTACGTTAACAGATTGGCAAACCGCAGCTCTCAAGCCGCAGTTTGCTGACCACTGGTCTAACCGGAACAGGGGAACCTACGGAGACAGGCGTAGGTTAGTGGTGGCCCAGGGCCGGGAGGTTGGGGGAAATGTGGAGGGACTGAACGGGTTTGTGGGTTTCTTTTTTGGGGTGATGAAAATGTTCTGAAATTGACTGTGGTGAAGCCTGCACAATTCTGTGAGTATTCTAAAAGGCACTGACTACTCACCCACTTGTAATGGGTGGACTGCACGACGCAGAAATGTGGCTCCATCAAACAGTTATGTGAAAAATGAAGCCTCCTCTATCTTCAGGACACTGAGGTGGGTAAAGGGTTTTTACACAGGACTCAGAAGGGGGACACGGGAGGGCGATCTGCACCGGAGAAGCTCTGCTCGTGCACACACAACTGTTCACAGAGGCGGACCTTAGACCTACGAGTGAGGGTTCTGGAAGAAACACAGGAGCATATCTATGGCTTCAGAGTAGCCCCGGTGGTTAGTGTCGTCCCCATACAAAGGCTGCAGGCTGGATCTCCGGTCAGAGCATGTACAAGCAGCAGCCAGTGAATGTATAAATAAGTGGAACAACAAAATCAAGATTTCTCTCTCTCAGATCAATCAATACATTTTTTTTTTCTTAGAAAAGGGAGAGAGCTGAAACCGGTGTGGCTCAGTGGATAGAGCGTCAGCCTGCAGACTGAAAGGTCCCAGGTTCGATTCCGGTCAAGGGCATGTATCTTGGCTGCGGGCACATCCCCAGTAGAGGGTGTGCAGGAGGCAGCTGATCGATATTTCTCTCATCAATATTTCTGACTTTCTATTCCTCTCCCTTCCTCTCTGTAAAAAATCAATAAAATATATTTAAAAAGTAAGAAAGAAAAGGGAGAGAGTTCTAGCTGGTTTGGCTCAGTGGATAGAGCATCAGCCTATGGACCAAGGGTCCTGGGTTTGATTCCAGTCAAGGGCGCATGCCCAGGTTGTGGGTTTAGTCCCCACTGGGGGGCATGCAGGAGGCAACGGATCAAGGATTCTCTATCATCATTGATGTTTCCATCTCTCTCTCCCTCTCTGAAATCAACAAAAATATTTTTTTTTAAAAGGAAGAGCAAGGGCAAGCCATGGAGTGGAAGGTATTTCCAATAATATACACACAATTTGTAGGAAAGGCGGTAAAACCCCCACTGCACAGGCCTCCTGGAGCAAATGAGATGCCAGGAAAATGCTCAGTTTCAGGTGTGACACGACTGAGTGTATAACCAAAGGTGGCTACGATGTCATCTTACAGATGAAGGAACTCAAGCTCAGAGAGAGGCTACTGGTCCAAACTGGGATTTGGACTCCATCACATCCTCTCTCGAAGGGTTTTGGAATTTAAGGCCCAGCACTGCCGCTGGCTCCTTGGAGTCTCTGCGGCCACATCTGAGGCAGCAGGCCGCTCGGGAAACCAGGGGCGGCCGCGGAGCGCCAGGCCCTTTGCCACGGCCGGTGCTGAGTCTGGTGCCACCACTTGCTGGCGGGCCTGCGGTAAGAGCTCGGTCTCCAGTCTCAGCCCGGCTGCTTAAGAACAGGGGAACCTGAGCAGGTGTCTCCACCTCTCTGTGCCTCAGTTTCTACTCCAAAGTGGGGAGCACTTTGTGAACATAACACGGAATGATACAGAAAAGGCTTAGCATAGTTCCCGGCACACAGTCATTCTCAATAAAAAGCCAGTGTTATTATTAACGTTACCATAATCACCACCACCTGCCCCAGTCCCCACGTAGAGCAGTCCATTCCTGTCCAGCTTTAGGTCTGTGCTGCACGCGCCCGAGTCTCCTGCCACAGGCCCTCGTGCCAGCTGTCCCACTGGCTATGGGGCACCCTTGAGGGAAGGCACAACAGGCTGCCTTGGGCCCAGGGCATGGCCTTCCTTTGCCTTCAGACCTTCAAGAGCCCAGCAGCCTCTCCTGCCTGGGCCCCCGGAGCCAGAAGGCAGGTACCCCGCTCGCTGGGACACAGTCCCAGCTGGACACCGATGAGGCCAGTCTCTTTAAGCAGCACCCAAGGCCTCCAGAGTTAGAACCAGCCTTCTGGTCAACCCAGTGCCCACAGACCCCCCCCCCCCCCCACACACACACACACACTTCACTGGCTGGGCCTCCTCCACTGAATGGTGATAGGCCGTAAGGGTCACCTCATACCTTTGCTCAGTTGGTTTGCTTTCAACTGGGTCCACCCAACTCAGCTAACTACTCCCTCTCTACCAAATACTGCTCCCCGCCCCCAATACACAGTCACGTCCCTCCTGCAGGGAGTGTCAGAGACCGCTCCGGCCCACCGCCCTTGACCTCTCCTCCTTGCTTAGTTGATGCCTAAGCACCCTCAGGTCTTAGTGTCGACATCATCTCCACTGGGAAGCCCCCCCTGACTGCCAAGTGCAGCTGCCGTGGCTCCAAAGGCCATACCATAATAGTCCACGCTTTGCACTGATGCTGGGCTAACTATCTGGCTTCCTTGCCAGGCGGCCAGCTCCACGAAGCGGCAACCAGACCGTCTTGCCTGGCGTTGCATTCCCCGGCTCAGTCCGGGGCCTTTACTCACTCACTCGGTAACCAGCTGGTGAGCACCGTGCATCCAATGGCGAACCGAACCAGACAAGGGCTTTATCCTGGTGAGGCGCAGTGGCTCCGAAGGGGGACAGCCAGCCACCCAGGAGGCACCCCAACCCGCCCCACGTAACCGGGACCAGTGTTCTCAGGGGAGGGAGGTACCTGGGGCTCTGTGTCTATGCCTGGGGCCTGCCTTGGAAGTGACATTGCAGTTGCAACCCCAAAGATGAGTCACAGTTCACTCTGGGGGTGGGCAGAGAAGGGAAAGGCACCCAGGAAGCAGGCACAGCTGGGCACAGGCTGAAGAGACAAGAGGGCGTGGGCGCTGGCTCCACAGCCTAACTCCACGGCTCCGGCTGGACAAAAGGGCTGCCCACCACGGGCCTGACAAATAGGAGGGTGGCAGGGGTGGCAGCACGGGCCTGCGGGAGGGACAGGGCTTGCAGGCTGTGCCACACGCGGACGCTGGGAGGCAAGGCACGCTCTCGGGCCCTCCCTGCCCACCTGCCCAGGACATGCTAGGCACGGGGTGGCCACAGAGGAACCTCGTGGCTGTAACGAAGCTCTGCCTCTTCTGCAGGCCACCCCCAGTCAGCCAGGGAGCTGGCCTGCCCTCACTCTCTCCTCAAGAGGAAGAGGCACCACCTTGTCAGCCGCCAAAGCCACCACAAGACGTACCAGGCCAAGGGCACCGATCGCTAACTGCCTTTGGCAGCGCCGACTGTGCTGCTGGGGCTGGCTGGGCCGGAGAAGGAAGGAGCCGTCCTCAAGCTGGTACCGAGGCTGAGAGCCTAGGGCTGGTGTGCCCGGCCACTTGTGTGGCATCCAGCTGTAGGCCTGGCACCCACAGAGGCAGCTCCTCATTCCTGGGCACTGGCCACCGGGGTTCTGGCCCCGGGGCAGAGGGAGTGGATGGTGAAAGGCAGCCCCTGGTGAGAAGAACTCTGCCATCCCTGCTTTGGCAGGTTCTCTAAAACTGGATCCATCGGGAGCCTGTGACATCCTCCGGGGGAGGGAGGGGACACAGCAGGGAGAGGAGAGAGCAGCCGCCGCCACCTCCACCCCCGTGACTTTCAGACGTGGTGCTGCGCTGGTTTCGTACCGTCTCCTATTTAACCAACAAACAGCATCCCCGAGGGCATGTACTCGGGGCTAATTCATCACCTGTAACGATTTGTCTAACGACCCCTCCCCTGGCCCCAGCTCCTGGATCCACAGGGTCTGGCCCGTGACCGGCACCAACAGAATAAAGGTTTGCTTTTGCCAGCGTTACCATTTTATTTCTTTTTAAAACTATGTTTTATCGATTTTTTTACAAAGAAGAAAGGATAGAGAGAAACATCTATCAGCTGCCTTCTGCACACCTCCCACTGGGGATGCACCTGCAACCAAAGTACATGCCCTTGACCGGAACCGAACCTGGGACCCTTCAGTCCGCAGGCCGACACTCTATCCACTGAGCCAAACTAGCCAGGGCCAGAATGACCATTTTCCGATGAAGACTCTGAGGCTTGAAGTGACTGGCAAGAGGACGAAACCCTAAAACAAGCCTGTGCTTCTCACCAAGCCATTCAGTCTTCCAGCCACCAAACGGAGGGAAGAGAAAGTGAGGTCCAGAGGAGGGAGCGTGGGACCCGCCAGCGCCGACACCCAGCCGACAGGGACTGGGGGGCCGGAAGCTCTGAGCCTTGGAGCAGCACCCGCCTGTGAAATATTCACCCAGGAGTGGGATGGGGGGGACCCCCCCAAAATGCCCTCTTTAGAGGCTGGAAACTTTCCAGGAGGGAAGAATCACAGGGGAGATTTGGGGCTAGAGGACTGCTGTAAGGGGGGTCAGGGGGCTCTGGGGGGGGAAGGGGGACAGGGGAGCATCAGAGGGCTGACCTGCAGAGTCTTAGGGTGGGTCACGTTAGGAAGATACGGAAATGCGGGGAAGGAGGAACGTCATCCCTGGTGCTAGCTGGAGGCGGAGGGGCCTTGGGGGACACCTGGGTTCTTTTTTATATTTTTTTGATTTTTTACAGAGAGGAAGGGAGAGGGATAGAGAGAAACATCGATCAGCTGCCTCCTGCACACCCCCCACTGGGGATGTGCCCGCAACCAAGGTACATGCCCTTGACCAGAATCGAACCTGGGACCCTTCAGTCTGCAGGCCGACGCTCTAGCCACTGAGCCACACCGGTTTCGGCAACACCTAGGTTCTAATGAGCCATAACCATCACACCCATACTGACCACCGTATTCCAAGAACTCTGTGGATTCACCAACCACACGAGGCTGAGTGGTGAAGTCACTTGCCATGGCCTGTGACCCCGTGGTTGGCAAACTCATTAGTCAACAGAGCCACAGTTTGCCGACCACCGCTCTATGCAGATGTACATACCAATATGCATACACACATTCGTTAGTGCAAGACTCAGTGGTTTGAGCTTTCCCGTAAATGAAAAAACCTATGGTTCAAAGAAGTACAATGACTGCCTAAGGACCCCCAGTAAGTGCCTGGCTCGCTCTACCATTATGCCATGGGCACATACGGGTTCTCCAACCCTCGGCTCTCCCTTCTGTGGCATGAGCCTTCACTGCCTCCTTACAACTGAGCATCCTCGGGCACTAAGCACAGATGGTCAGACATCGCTGGGAACCATCCTGTGGGCACAGACTGTCTGTCTGCCAAGGACTGGAGGCTTCCTGAGACAGGGACCCTGTGTGATCCTTGAGATCTCCATGACAACAGTGAGGGTGTGCTTGGTTGTGGGGGAGGAGACACAGCTCCACAGGGTGCCCAGGCAAATATTTACACCCTCAGTCTTCATCAGGGTCCTTACCTGTCCGGGTGTTGCAAATGTATCTACCTCATGGGGCTGGTGAGGACATGGCATGAAAAGATGGGAAGAAGGTGGCAACCGTCCGGCTGGTGTGGCTGGTGGTTGGGTGTTAACCCATGAACCAAGAGGTCACTGGTTCGATTCCCGGTCAAGGCACATGCCCGGGGTTGTGAATAGGATCCCCAGTAGGGGGCACCCAATCGATGTTTCTCTTTCTCTCCCTCTCCCTTTTTCTCTCTATAAAAGCAATAAAAAAATATTTTTAAAAAACATTTTTTAAAGCAGGTAGTAACCAATCATTATGGAGCAATTTCCAAAGAATGATGTTTGGAGAGACCCTTCTGCTTATTTCTGAAGCTGGAAAATCTGCTCATTTCTGAAGCTCCGTGATCCAGAAATAGATGACCGAGGGGGAGACTCTGAACTTGCATTTCAGGAATGGGGAACAGCTCAGTTACGGAAGCTGCGGAACCTCAGTGACGCTAACAAGAACGGCCCTTTACCTTTGCAGAGGGCTTTCAAGTGCAACGAATTCTTTCAGCTCCTCGTTTCATCTCATTCTCCCGGAGCCGACAGAACCCGTGTCCAGACCGGAAAACTGGGTCCAGACAGGATGCAACTGCCCGAGCTCACGCCAAGCCAGGGGCACAGCAGGGGCTTGACCCCTGACCTAGATCGCTAGTCCGATGACCCAGCTCCAACAGGCTGGCTCTCAGCATCTACGTGCTCTGACTCCTCATTTCCCAGTCCTCTCCCCCAAATGCCACTCCGCCTGTCAGACTCAGGTCTACACTCGGGGGGTGGGAGGGAGATTGGCCTGCAACATCGCAGCCTCCGCCGGGAACCTCTGGGAAGGACAGTCTCCATCAGGTCAGCCACACACGCTCTGACCACACTTCGAAGGCCAACGTATACTGCCCTCACCAACCTGTCTTCGTATTTATTTCCACACGGTAGTTTGCCTGTTTCGTGTAGCAGAATGGGGTTTGGCTAAGCTCTTTTTAAAAAGTCCCCGTCACCTCCCCACTGTCATCAAAAAGCAAGGACCATGACCAAACCGGTGTGGCTCAGTGGCTAGAGCATCGGCCTACAGACCGAAGGGTCCCAGGTTCGATTCCGGTCGAGGGCATGTACCTTGGTTGCAGGCACATCCCCAGTAGGGGGTGTGCAGGAGGCAGCTGATGGATGTTTCCCTCTCATGGATGTTTCCCTCTCATGGATGTTTCTGACTTTCTATCCCTCTCCCTTCCTCTCTGTAAAAAGGCTCAGTGGATGGTGCATCAGCCTGTGGACTGAAGAGTCCCAAGTTTGATTCAAGTCAAGAGCACATGTCCGGATTGTGGGCTCCATCCCCAGTGTGGGGCGTGCAGGAGGCAGTCAATCAATGACTCTCATCATTGATGTTTCTATCTCTCACTCCCTCTCCCTTCCTCTCTGAAATATATATATATATATATATATATACACACACACACACACACACACACACGCACACGCACACACACATACACATAATTTGAAAAAGCCAGGACCAAGCTACCATCTCCTCTACACAGACAAGGGAACTGCGGTGAAAAAGGTCCCTTGCCAAATTCTCACAACCGGGAAGCAATGGCATGACCTGACTTACCACAGTGCTCTCTGGCTGCCCTCTCTGCATTTATTCCATCCACGATCACCACCGAGATGGAAAAAGGGTACTTACAACTCAAGGCCAGAGCACAACGGCCATTTGTCACCTAAAACAAACCGGTATTTTCTCCCAGCACCAGACAGTGCACGTTAGCACAGTTCTGAAACGGTGCCCCCGGAGACACCCCAGGACCTGGCATCACACAGTCCCCGACAGCCTCCCCAACACCATCTGGTCCCCACCCTTCTCTGAGTTCATCAACCACCCTCTCCTCCTCCTTTCTGCTCCGGCCCTGTTGTCCCCATCCGCCAGGACCTTTGTCCTTGCTGTCGAATGCTCTACCTTCAGAGACCTGTAGGGCTCCCCTCAGGTCTCTGGCCAGATATCGCCTCATTCGACACGTCCTCTGACCACACTCCATAAAAGGGTGCCTGTGCGCTCTGGCTCTTTCCATGGCTCTTTCCTCTTTGTTTTTCTCCAGGGCCACCTTACATAGAATGCATATTCTTTGCTGAATAAAGCAATGAACCAAAACAGAGATGCCCCCTCCCTCTCTCTCTCCTAGCTACCACCCCCTCCTCTAAAGGAAGCCTGTCTTCAATGCTCATTCTCACTAGCTTGAGCCCTGAAGAGAAACATCAGATGGGGTGATTTTTTCCCAAGGAAGCATCAGGCATCCCTCTCCCCCGGAAAACCAAACGAGCTGGCAGCCACAGGCAAAGGCTGGAGATCCTGGACGCCGGGGCCAAAGAGCAGCCAAGTCAAATTCCACCCACAGCGCGACAGTGGCCCAGCAGTTTCAGTTTCAACTCACCTACCCGGCTGGCTCCTTGCTCCTCAAGGTTTGCAACCCCACCCCATCGCCTTCCCACCCTGCTGGGTGGTTGGGGTTCCCTGCACCTTGTCATCCCTTTGAGGGGCTGATCCAGAATCCAAACCGTCCCTGAGCTTCGAAGCCCGGCTTTGGGGGGGAGGGGGGAGAGACTTAAGCTCATCCAACAGGTAGGAGGGGCAGTCCGACATGGTCCCCCATTTTGTAGGGGCGTTCAACAGGGAGTCATTTTCTCTCTGGAGGAAGGGAGCTCGGTATTAAAGGCACATTGCTCAGCCCTGGCAGCAGGGGTAGAGGAGGAGGACGCCCTCCCACCATTGGCCGCGATGGACCTGTGCAAGTGGTTGCAGCTGCGATGCTGAAGCGACGCTGAAGGGGAGGAGGCAGGAGGGGAAGGGGCAGGACGCAGAAACACCCCTGGGCTCCGGGGTCGGCCGGGATGCTTCCTCGCCCGGCCGCGGGGGAGCGGAGGATGCGGCCGGGCCGGCGGGGGATGTCGTCAGGCTAAGGGATGGGGTCTCAAGGAAACGGGGGTAGACAAGGCGGAACTTGGGTTCCCGGGGGCGGGAGTCCCCGGCGGGAGGGGGGTTGCTCCCGGGGGACCCGTGGCCGTTACCTTGCCCTTAGGGCTGCAGGCCGCCGGGTGCTGGCTCCGGGGCCCGGCCCCTCCCCCGATCCGGCTCCTACGGCTGGGAGCCTGCAGCCGCCGCCGCCTCCGCTGTCAACAAACCCCGGGCGCGTCACTTCCGGGGCCGCCCCCTAGCAACAGCGGACCGGTGTCCGCGAAGGGTCCCGCGGCGAACGCGGGCGGCGGCGGCAGAAGGTTCCGGGGGTTCCCCTCCGGGATCCCGGACCCGGGGGCCGGGGCAGGAGGGAACTGATCGGCGTCCCCACCCCGGTGGCGAGCAGGTGCCCACTCCGGGGCAGTCAGGGGGGCCGGCTCGTGTGATCAGGGTTCGGTCTCGCTCTGACCTGCGGCTCGGCCAGCAGCGCCCAGGCCGTGGTTCGGGGCGGGACTGACTCCTCCTGCCCCGTCTGCGCGGCGTCCCGGGAGCGCCGGCCCCGGCCCACGCGCAGCGCCCCGCGGGGCAGCGCTGGTTCCGCAGGTAGCGCACCCACTGGTCCGGACGCGGCCATCGCCTTCCTCCCAGACGCCTGCTACCTCCCGGCGGGTTCCTGGGCGCCCGGGCCACTCGGCTGTCACGTGGGAAGCCGGGAGTTTCCTCGGCTCCTGCCAAGTCCTAAGGATCAAACCCAGTCCCTTCTCCCCTAACCCGGTAGTGCCTGACCTGGCCCACCATCATTTCTTCTCTGGGTTCCCGCAACAGGCACCTCACGTGTTGTAGTGTGCCCCCATCTTACAAAGGACGCCTCAGAACGTGGGATTGTGGAGACATTTATTAAAGGCCGGCGACATACGAGGTCTGGATCGCGTTTGCTCCAGACCTGGCAGCAGCGAACAGCTGGCCACATCTGGCTCATTGGTCTGGTTCATATCGGCAGACTAGCACAAAGGTACCCATTACATCTTTGGGTCTGGAATGAGGAACCTGTTTCTCGAAAAGCATTTTTTTTACAGAAGCAAAAATTGAGAGAGTTAGTTAGATATCTTTATCTTAGATAAAGTATCTAAGAATCACCGAATCAACAGAAACACATCTGGGACCACCTGGGCAATTTAGAATAACGGTGCTGTCCGGATTCTGGGGTCACTGAGTCAATAGGAACGCACTATCTGTAGCTTCTGAGGCAATTTAGGGTCTGTTCTGAGTCCGGGACCACTGAGTCAATCGAAACTCGTTATCTGTAGCTGCTGAGAGAATTCAGGAGAACTGTCCTGTCCTGGTTCCCGGAGGAATGTGCTTCGATGGCCAGTGAGGTCACCATCAATGGGACATTCAAACCATCATCCATGGAGTATTCAATCACACATAAGTTCAGAAAATCAAGATAACTTTTTATCGTTCTAGCAAACAAATAAGCACAGAACCCAAACAGCAGTTTCTGCCTGAGATGATTGCTACCACACTTCAGTGGGACTCCCTGAAGTTGGAGCTCCCTGTGGTTTTGCTTTGCATTTCCCTGATGAGTAATGATGCTGAGTATCTTTTCATGTACATCCTGGCCGTGTGCGTATCATCTTTGGAGAAATGTCAATTCTTTTGCTATTTTACATTGGGTTTTAATTTGTCTTTTAATTCTTCAGTTCTTTATGCATCCTGGGTTACTATTCTTTATCAGATACACGATTTGCAAATATTGTCTCCCTTGGCCTACGTGGTTTGGCTCAGTGGATAGAGCTATCCCCAGGCCCAGAAGGACTTTTCCAAACTTAAAGCTGATCAGGGTGCTCCCTTGCTTACATCCCTTTTCGTAGAGGACAAGGACATCCGTCCCCTGTCTCTCCAGCCTCTTGTTCCCTCCTCTTATTTGCCCCCTTCCATTCTTCAATCCAGAGATTTTAAAGCATTATTATTATTATTACTATTATTATTATTATTTTAAATGAACCCCTTCTCTCGCATAAGCGCAAACAGTATCTCCCCAACTCAACACTTTTCTTGCTCCCATCTATAGCCAGCATACTCCTCCATCTCTGGTCTCACTTCAAATGCTGCTTGCTCAAGGAATCCTATCTCTTTAAAATATACCTATAATAATCTATAATAATCAAAGCATAATATGCTAATTAGACCAGACAGCCGAACAACGTTCCAGACTAAGCTGGGGCTGCAAGGGTTGTGGCTGTGAAGCTGAGCCCCTTGCACGAATTTCATGCATTGGGCCTCTAAAATATATACATACATATATATTGATTTCAGAGAGGGAGAGGGAGAGAGAGAGAGAGAAACATCAATGATGAGAGAGAATCATGGATTGGCTGCCTCCTGCAAGTCCCCCCGCTGGGGATCGAGCCCCCAACCTGAGCATGTGCCCTTGACCAGATTCAAAACTAGGACCTTTCAGTTCACAGGCTAACTAACGCTCTATCCACTGAGCCAAACCACCTAGGCCAAGGGAGACAATATTTGCAAATCGTATATCTGATAAAGAATAGTAACCCAGGATGCATAAAGAACTGAAGAATTAAAAGACAAATTAAAACCCAATGTAAAATAGCAGAAGAATTGACATTTCTCCAAAGATGATATGCACACGGCCAAGATACATGAAAAGATACTCAGCATCATTACTCATCAGGGAAATGCAAATCAAAACCACAGGGAGCTCCAACTTCATACCCTTAGGATGGATATGATCAGAGAGATAAACAATAACAAATATTATCAAGGAAGTAGAACAACACCCCTGCATTGCTTTGGGAATGTGAAATGTTGCAGTGGCTTTAAGCAGTTTGGCAATTCCTCTTTAAAAAGTTAAACAGCCCTAACCAGTTTGGTTCAGTGGAGAGAGAGCGTCAGCCTGCGGACTGAAAGGTCCCAGGTTCGATTCCGGTCAAGGGCATGTACCTTGGTTGTGGGCACATCCCCAGTAGGAGGTGTGCAGGAGGCAGCTGATTGATGTTTCTCTCTCACTGATGTTTCTAACTCTCTCTCCCTCCCCCTTCCTCTCTGTAAAAAATCAATAAAACATATATATATTTTAAAAGTTAAACATAGAGTTACCATAGGACCTAGAAATTCTACTAAGTATATACCCAGGAGAAAATGTTCACACAGCATTACTCAGAGTACTCGAGAAGGGAGGTAACCCTATGTTCACCAACTGCTGAATGGACACTAATAGGGAAATAAATAAACTCTGACCTCATGCCATTTACAAAAATTAAGACAAAATTACTTGTAAATTTTAAAACATGGATGATAGACCTAAATGTAGCACCTAAAATTACAAAGCTCGTAGGAGAAAGCATAAGAGAAAAATCTTTGTGATACTGGTTATGCAAAAGTTTGTTGGATATGACATAAAGGAACTGCAGACTTTAGTATGAAAATTAAGAACTTTTACTCAAACATTGTTAAGTGACTATAAAGGCAAGCCACAGACTAGAAAAAATATCTACAATTCACATGTCATAATTAAAAAGACTTGTACCACCTTTTCCCACTAGGCTATGACCATAAAAGTAGAAAACAACAACAAAACAGAAAATAACTGTTGGTGAGGTTGTGGAAAAATTGGAACCTTGTGCACTGTTTTGTGTGTTTTAAAAATATATTTTTTTATTGATTTTATACAGAGAGAGGAAGGGAGAGGGAGAGTTAGAAACATCGATCAGCTGCCTCCTGCACAACCCCCACTAGGGATGTGCCCGCAACCAAGGTACATGCCCTTGACTGGAATCGAACCTGGGACCTTTCAGTCCATTGGTTGACGCTCTATCCACTGAGCCAAACCGGTCAGGGCCCTTGTGCACTGTTGATGAAAATGTGAATGGCTATAGCCATCATGGAAAACAGTATATGGTTCCTCAAAAAATTAAAAGTAGAATTACCAATGGCCCAGCAATTCACCTTCTGGGTTCCTACCCAAAAGTATTGAAAACAGAGACTATAAGAGATATTTGCACTAATGTTCAGAACAACATTATTCACAATAGCCAGAAAATGGAAGCAACCTATGTCAATTGATAGATGAATGGATAAACAAAACATGAAATATTATTCAGCCTTAAGAAGGAAGCTAAGACTTGGAAACAGCCCAAGTGCCCATGAAAAGATGAGTGAATAGCCCTAACTGGTTTGGCTCAGTGGCTAGAGCATTGGCCTGTGGACTCAAGGGTCCCAGGTTCAATTCCAGTCAAGGCATGTATCTTGGTTGTGGGCACTTTCCTGGTGGAGTGTGTGCAGGAGGCAGCTGATTGAGGTTTCTCTCTTATCAATGTTTCTAACTCTCTCCTTCTCCCCTCCTCTCTGTAAAAAGTCAGTACAATATATTTAAAAAGATGAGTGAATAAAAACAGCTGTGGTACATTTACACAATGGAATACTATGCAGCTGTAAAAAAAAGAAGTATTTCTTAACCTTTGTGACAGCATGAGGGACCAACCTGGAGAGTATTATACCGAGTGAAATAATCCAGTCAGAGAAAGACAAGTATCACGTGATCTCATTTATAAGTGGAATCTAATACATAATAAACTGAGGAACAAAATAGGTTCAGAGGCATGGAATAGACTGACCTATCCCCAAAGGGTGGAGGGGAGGCAAGAAGAGTTTAATCAGAGAACTTACATACGTACTAGAGGCCTGGCACATGAGATTCGTGCACTGGTGGAGGGACCCTCAGCCTGGCCTGAGCCCTCTCGAAGTCCAGGGGATGTCTGACTGCCAGCTTAGGCCCGATACCCGGGCATCGGGCCTAAGCCGGCAGTCAGACATTCCTGTTGCAGTCTGGGGCTCTCGCAGTCCAGGACTCCTCGCTCCTTACCGCCCGCCTGCACCGGAGGCAGGGGAGGCTCCTGCCACTGCCACTGCACTCCCCAGCCGTGAGCCTGGCTTCTGGCTGAGCAGTGCTCCCCCTGTGGGAGCACACTGACTACCAGGGGACAGCTCCTGTATTGAGCATCTGCCCCCTGTTGGTCAGTGTGCATCATAGTGACCGGTTGTTCCACTATTCAGTCGATTTGCATATTAAGGTTTTATTATATAGGACTAGAGGCCCTGTGTATGAAATTCATGCGCCTGTCAGGCCCCACACCCCAGCACCCCAATATTCATGTATTTATGTATGCATTTTTAAATTAATCTTCACCTGAGGACATTTTTCATTTAATTTTAGAGTAGGAGGGAAGGCGAGAGGCAGAGAGAGAAACATGGATGTGAGAAAGACATCCATCGGTTGCCTCCTGCACATGCCCCTACTGCATCTGGTGGAAACAGCACTGCTGACAGGGTTGACTGGAGGCACTGAGCGTACGGCCATTTTGTTTCCGCCTCCACTTCTGGTAGAGGTCCCGCTTGTAGGAGCTGCTGATGTACGACCACTTTCTGTCTTGATCTTCTTCTTGTCCTCCTGTCCTGACTGTCCCACAAACGGCTTCTCCCAGTCCCACTTGAGCAGCTGCTGGCCCACGATCAGGTTCTGGTCCTCGTCCCCCATCAGGTCCAGGACTGCCAGCCACCTGCTGCTCAAAGGCGCCCCTGTTCCCACTAAAGCTCAGGCCCCGTTCAGTGTCTAAGTCCTTGGACCGAGACATAGAAATCCTGGTCCAGCGGCCAGGCCTCCTCCTCCTGCTTCTTGGTTCCTCGCTCAGGTCCTGGCTGCTGCTGTTTCTGACCCGAGACCTCTGAAGACTCTCTTCCCTGTCTCCTCCTCCCCCCGCTCCCCCCCTCCCCCCTCCCCCCTCCCCCCCTCCTCTTTCCCAGGCTGCTCTGCCTGCCACAGTGGGCACCTCGGTTTTGGGCCAGCCTGGCCCTCCTGCCACCCCTGCCAGAAGCTGGCGATGGCCTTGTAGTCCTTGTGCCGCTTGGCCCAGGTCACCCGGCTTCTCAGGTCCCTGCTGGAGGCATTGATCTCAAAGATGGTCACCCGAGAGCGGTACTGCTTGATGCTGTCCACCAGCCTCAGCTGCTGCAGTTCCTCTGCCTCGAAGCTTGAGCTCAAGAGAGGGTGCAGGCCAAGCCCCTCAAGGTCCAGCTCCGTGGCCCCATTGATGGACTCCGGCCAGGGCATGGGCCCGAGCACACATACTGCTGCTGGGTGTCAGCCACGCAGCCCAGGGCCCGCAGCTCCAGCGACATGTCCGGGGTGATCCACAGGCTGCAGTCCTCGTCGTCCACCACCTGCCCAGCACACCGTTCATATCAACCGCCCCTGAGGGCTCCTCGTGGGGGCGGTGGGGTGAGGGCACGGCCCAGGAGCAGGTGCAGGCCCAGCAGATGGGGGGCCTCATCCAGGGCCTCCCAGGAGTAGGCGGTGCCACTCTGGCCGGCCGGGGCCACACGACCCACGTGATGCAGGAAGCGCTTGCCCTTGGCCGGGAAGCTGAAGTTGATGACGGTGTCTAGCAGCGGGATGTCCAGGCCCCCGGCCGCCACGACGAGGGTGGAGCACTTGCCGTGGGTGAACTTGGCCAGGTTGGTCTTGTGGGCTGTCTGGTCCAGAGCGCTGTAGACGTGGGCGCAGCTCACCTGCTGGAGTGGCCTTGGACCTGAGAGACAAAGGGATGTGTGTGTCATGGGGCAGTCACTCAACACCTAAGCCGGGGATAGGGATGGGAGGGGCAATCAGGGGCAGGGCTGGCGGAGGGGCTGGGGGGGAATGGGCTGCCGGCAGTTAGGGGGGGAGCAGTTAGCCACTGCAGTATGCCTCATAGCATAGTTCCGCTGTTCAGTGGATTTGCATATTAGCTTTTTATTATATAGGAGGATATGCATAATCAGTGGACACAGACAATAGTGTGGTGAAGGACTGGGATGGGGCAGGGACTGGGAGGAGGGGAGCAGAGGGGGGAAATTGAGGAACATCTCTAATACTGTCAACAATTAAATTAAAAAAAAGATATATGAGCTCTCACTGGTTTGGCTCAGCGGATAGAGCATCAGCCTGTGGGTTAAAGAGTCCTGGGTTTGATTCCAGTCAAGGGCACATGCCTGGGTTGCAGGCTTGATCCCCACTGGAGGGCATGCAGGAGGCAGCCGATTGATGATTCTCTTTCATCATTGATGTTCCTGTCTCTCTCTCCCTCTCCCTTCCCCTCTGAAATCAATAAAAAAAATTTTTAAAGCTGCTTACTATATGATTCCACTTACATAAGGTACCTAGAGCAGTCAAATTCATAGAGACAGAGAGGAGAATGATGCTTGCCAGGGGCTGGGGAAGGGAGGCTGGGAGTTGCTGTTTAGTGTATTTAGGTTTGCTAGATGGAGAGTTCTGGAATCCTGGCCGGTGTTGAGCATTGGCCCGTACACCGAAGGGTCTCGGCTTGGATTCCCAGTCAAGGGCATGTGCTGTGGTCACAGGTTCAATCCCTGGCCCTGGTCAGAACAAGTTTGGGAGGCAACCAATGGATGTGTTTTCTCTTACATTGATGCTTCTCTCTCTCCCTCTCTCGCTTCTCCCCCCTCCCTTCCACTCTCTAACCATCAATGGAAAAAGTTTCCTCCAATGAAGATTACCAGTAACAGCAGCCACAACAAAAGAGTTCTGGAGATGACAGTACAGTGTGCATATACTCAACACTGCTGAACAGCACACTTCAAATGACCAAGACAGCAATTTTACCAACATTAAAAAAAAAAAGATGTGTATCTAGAAAATGTAAAGAATTCTCAAAAGCATAGTTCGGTGGAGAAAACGAACAATTCAATTAAGATTGGGAAATAGTTTTGAACAGGTAACTTCCCCAAAGAAGATATATAGATGACAAACACATGAAAACACACTCAACATAATTGGTCTTTGGGGAAATGCATATTAGAACAATGGCAAGATATCGCTAATAGAATGTCTAAAATGAAAAAGACTGACCACACTAAGTGTTGATGAAGATATGTAACAACAGAAACTCTCAGACATTTCCGGTACGGTTATAAAGCGATAGAAGCATTTTAGAAAATGGTTTAGATATTTTTCAAAAATTTTAAACACATCCAGCCATGCCACTCCGAGAGAAATGAAAGCAGGTGTCCACATAAAGACTTGTGCACAAATACTCACAGCGGCTTTATTGCAATAGCCCCAAACTGGAAACAACCCAAGTGTGCAAAGGATAGACTATGGTCCCTGCAGACGCCGGGATCTGCCCAGTAACACAAAGGAATGATGCATTACAACACGCACCGATCTCAAAATAATTATGCTGAGTGAGAGGAGGCAGATAAAAGCAAGTACACAGCGTGCATTTCCCTTTATGTACAAGTAATGATTTATTTAAAAAATTCCATTGTATGCAGGTTGGTAAGATTTTATATTTATTCATTTATTTATTTTTAACATATATTTTTTATTGATTTCGAAGAGGAAGGGAGAGAGAGAGTTAGAAATATCAGCGATGAGAGAGAATCTTTGATGGGCTGCCTCCTGCACGCCCTCTACTGGGGATGGAGCCTGCAACCTGGCCACCTGCCCTTGACCTGAATCGAACCGGGATGCTCAGGCTGATATCACTCTATCCACTGAGCCAAACCGGGCTCGATTGCTCTTTTTTTTTTTTTTTAATATTTTTATTGATTTCAGAGAGGAAGGGAGAGAGAGAGAAACATCAATTATGAGAGAGAATCATTAATCGGCTGCCTCCTGCATGCCTCCTACTGGGGATGGAGGCCACAATCCCTGAATAAGCCCTAGACGGGAATGGAACCCGGGACCCCTCAGTCCGCAGGCAGACGCTCTCTCTATTCACTGAGCCAAACCGGCTGAGGCTCTGTTGTTCTTTTATAGTACATCCCATATTCCTGAAATCCACAGAAACACTGCACTGTAGTCCTGATTTCCATCCCGTATTTCTTGAACCATCCGCTCCGTGGGAAAGGGGTCGGGACTGTGGCGGTGGAAACGCCTGTGGGTTATAGGGGAGAGTGCGTTCCTGAAACGGTGACACATTAGCTAATTGCGGGCGACGGACCTGTGAGGGAGGAGACGGTGACGGGTGTGTTCCGGAGCTGGAAACGGAGGCCCGGGGAAGCGCCAGGAAGAACCTCGGGGCGCACGGTCAGCGCCCTCAACCTTGGCCGCGGGACCCAAGGGCTGGAGAGGGCGGGCGTGGCCTAGGGGAAGGGGCGTGGTCCAGGGCGGCACGTGAGCGGGGGGCGGAGCCGCACGGAACACGCACGCGGGCGGGTGCGCTTCCGGTCGGAGGCCTACGCTGAGCGCCCCGGGTCCCGGGGGCGGCGGAGGCGGCTGGGGGGATCCGGAAGTCAACACCATGTCGAGTCTGCACAAGAGCCGGTAAGACACCGCAGGGCCCGCCCGGCCCGGCCGCTCCCGGCCAGGCCGCGGCTCCCGCCTCGCGAGGGCGCGCGGATGCGGCCGGGCACCCGCAGTCTCGGGCGGAGGGGCTCGCGCGCCCACCTCGCAGCCCCATTGCCTGTGGGCCTGAGAGGGCACGGAGTGGAGGCACTTCTCCTGTACCCCCGGCGTGTCACCGCTTCTGTCTCCCTCTCTCTCTCTTTCTCTCTCTCCCGCCCTGGGTTCCCTCTTCCCCTGGTGCCTTCCTTATTCAGGGCCTCAATGGCCAGTTCCTCAGGCCTCCCCCCCCCCTTTTCCTTGTCACCCTTGTTAACCCTCAGTACCCTCCTCTCCAAATACCCCCCATCCCCGTGCTCATTTCTTACTAGCAATGCTAGGACACCTGACTCGTCCCGTCTGCCCCCTCTCCCAGGCCAGATCCTGCAGCATTGGCTACATTTTGCTCCGTCTTCAGTTCTCCTCCGGGATTTGTTGTTTTAAACCGTTTGCCCTTGCCCGCAGGCAGGCCCAGAGGCCTCCTCATGCTTGTATTTTTGAGCCTGGAGAGCTGCCCGCAGGTTTACACAGGTCCGCTGTCTATGGATCAAATTACTCCTGGTTCCCGGGGTTCATTGAGTTCAGAGAGTAGAGCTGTGGGCTGGACCTGGGCGGCAGGAAGTGCCCGCCAAATGCCAGCTCACTACATATTAGGATGTGTCTGTCTTCGTGATGCTTGTTGGAGAACCTCTGGACAGGAGTACCTCCACGTTTCTGAGCTTGAGGGAGATGTGAACTGAAATTCTGTAACTCCCCAAAGCTGACTTGGATCCGGACCTTTATGAGTTTTGCCATCTGCAGGAGAGGGAGGAGCGGGTTGGAGATGGGTGGTCTGAGGGAGCCGGGGGCTTCGGGAGCGGTCGCTAAGCCTGTCATCTTCGGTTTGGGCGTATCTCATCTGCCTCCCCCTCCCGCCTTCCAGGATTGCGGATTTCCAGGACGTCCTGAAGGAGCCCACCATCGCCTTGGAAAAGCTGCGGGAGCTCAGTTTCAGCGGTAAGAGGCAGCGCTCCGTGTTCGGGGTTTTCCTAGGGCAGCGCGGTGGCGAGGACGGAGGGGAAGAAATATCCAGGATGAAGAGACATAATCCTCAAAAGACTATCCCAAGGCCTTCCCCGCTCGGTTCTGGGGGGCAGTCTGCCTCGTGGGGCTTCCCCAGAGCCCGTGGAGCTGACCACGCAGGGGCTCCCCTGAGCCGCAGTCAGTGGCCACAGGTAGCTTGCCTGTGGGCCTCAGGGTGACTGCTTGGTGTCTGAAGGACGCTTTCTGACCTCCTTGGCATAACCGAGAGGACAGGATGGCAGGAAGAGAGCGGGGAGGAGGCTCCCTGAGCTGAGGCCCGTCTTCACTCATTCCGGCAAGCTTCCTGTGTTGCAGAATTGGGGTAGCTGCAGAGTGCTTCCTGGTTCTCTCCCTGGCTGGGGGCCAAGGCCTGCCGGGGCGATGGTGAACTTTGGTTACTGGTGAGAAAATTCCCAGCCTCGAGACAGCTGGCTGAGGGAGCTTCCTCAGCAGTGTTTGGGGTTGGCTTTGCCCTGGCTGGCCTGGTTAGCCTTCCTCTTTTAAAACCCCCAGGCCGGTTTGTGTAGCTTCTTGTCCCTGCTCAGCCTTTGTGCCTTTGACAGCGAGGAGTTCTTAGGAATCTGCTTCCCCTCGCAGGTTCTGAGATGGGGGCGTTAGCCCCTGTTCCCGGCGGGCAGGCGCCTCTGAGCAGCCGCCGCACCGCACGGTTCCGGGAGACCGGTGTGGGGAGACCGCGGAGCAGGAGAAGGCTGCCTTTCTGTCGGGGGTGGGAGTCAGGGCCTGCAGCTCCTGAGGCGCCTGGACTGGCCGGGCCGGGGAGTCTGCCAGGCCTCGGAGGGCCAGTCTGGGTAGCGGGGACAGTTTGGCCTCGGGCGTCAGACGGACCTGTGTCTTGAGTCGTTGATGGCTTTGCTTATCTGTAAGATGAGGACAGCGATGCCGATCTTCCCTGCTGACGGGGTTGTAATGAGGGTCAAGTGCAGTCAGGTCCGCAAAGCACAGACTCAGCATTTGTAGCTCAGTATACGGTCTCCCGTGTGCCGTGCCCTGTGCCAGGTGCCGGGAATGTAAGTCTGATGTGGTTCTTTTTGGGTTTTTTTGAATTGTTTAAAGTATTACAAATAGTAGTAGATATGTTTCCTTCCCTCCCCCCATTGACCTCCCCCCGGCCTCCCCTACCCCCCAGCACATGCCCTCACCTGCCTCCCCCGTGTCTTGTACCCATTGGTTATGCCCATATGCATGCCTGCAAGTCCTTCTGTTGATCTCCCACAGCCCCGCCCCCCACCTCCCCTGCCTTCCCGCTGTAGTTTGACAGTCTGTTCAGTGCTTCTTTGCCTCTGGATCTCCCCCCCTCCCCGTTTCTTTTCTTTAAAAAGTCTTACATGTTTGAGTCTCGGTTTCAATGTCCAACAGTTCTGAGTCCAGAGGTGGTTCTTTCGCACCGGGGCTCGCCCGTAGTAAGCTCTCGAACGTTAACTAAGTACACACGTTGCGTTCTGCAGTCCGAGCTGTGATGGGTGCTGTGAGGTTACAGAGCCATTATTGATAACGGGCGGTCTGGCTGATCGGGAAGAGATGGTGGTTGGTACAGGTTGCTCCGGGGAAGAAATATCCAGGATGAGGAGGTGTAATACTCAAAAGAAAATTCCAGCCCTAACCGGTTTGGCTCAGTGGATAGAGCTTCGGCCTGCAGACTGAAGGGTCCCAGGTTCGATTCCGGTCAAGGGCACGTACCGTGGTTGTGGGCACATCCCCAGTGGGGGGTGTGTAGGAGGCAGCTGTTCTGTCTCATTGATGTTTTTAGCGCTCTGTCCCTCTCCCTTCTACACTGTAAAAAATCAATAAAATAAAAAGAGGATAGTCCAGATAGGGGGAATTCTGGGTGGGGGACAGGGATCAAGGGTCATGGAGAGAAAGTACACATAGGATTAGCATTTCATCTAGTAACTTTTGTGGCAGAAAATGATTCTTGAAGAAGTACTTCTTGCTCACGCTACTCCCTGCCGACTGGCTTCGAGGTGGAGGGCTGGGGGGTTGGGGGGCTCTGGCCTCGGGTGTGACCTTTGCCTGCTGTGTCCACAGGCATCCCCTGTGAGGGCGGACTGCGGTGCCTCTGCTGGAAGGTGGGTGTGCCTGGGGTGGGCTTCTGCTCTGCTGAGAGGCCCTGGTTCCTGCATGGGCCGCCCCCGCCCCCAACCCCTTCTTTCTGTCCGGTGCCTTTCCTCGCTTTGTCTGGGGAAGCTTTTCTGGGCAGTCCTGGGTTTCCGGTTCCTCTCGGGGTCCCTGCAGGATCCCTCTGGGGATGGGACGCTGTGTAATGCCAGTTGGCCCTGTGGGTCCTGGTTCAGACAGAGCAGTGGCAGTGATGCCTGTTGGGACGGAAAAGGCTGTGCTTTGTCCCAAACGATTCAGTGCTGCGGCTGTGGAGCCCAGGCTCCTAATGTCCAGCCCCTTTGAGCACAGGGTCTTACCATCATCTGGAAGAGTCTGTGTGAGGAGAAGAGGAGGAAAGGCCTGGCGTGGGATAAAGAAGGAGGGAGGCGGTGGGGGGGAAGGGGAGGCTCCCCCAGCCCGTGCCCACGCTCCTGGGCTTCGGCCCATCACGTCTTCTCCGGGCATTATCGGAGGTTTCGCTTGAGGCCTGCCAGCCTCTCCCTACTGTCCAGGTTGGGCTGGGGAGTCCCCAGAGCTTTGCTCCTCTCCCTCTGTGCAGATTCTCTTAAACTACCTCCCGTTGGAGCGAGCCTCATGGACCGCCATCCTGGCCAAGCAGAGGTAGGTGAGCCCTGGAGAAGGAGGGTGACGGGAGGGTCTTTGGACCAGACAGACCAGGCGGGGCCGAGCTGACCTGCCTCCCGTTCCGGGCCCCCTGGGCAAGGCCTTTGGGAATCACCCGCCCCGCTCCTCTCTCCTGCAGGGAGCTCTATTCCCAGTTCCTGAGGGAAATGATTATCCAGCCCGGCATTGCCAAGGCCAACATGGGTGTGTCCAGAGAGGACGTGACCTTTGAGGACCACGTGAGTAGGGGTCAGCGGCGGGGACTGGGGCTACAGGGTGGACAAGGGTGTGGGCTTTGAGTGGGCCAAGTCCCCCCACCCCAGAGGATGGCACAGCCGGTCTCGGTCCCCTCTGGCCCTCCTAGTACCTCCTTTCTTTATTCGGCTGCTCTGCCCCTGCTCCCCCGGGCCGGGCAGGAGTCTCTGTGAGCAGCATGAGCCCGGCCTCTGCCTCCTCTCCTCCTCGCCCTGTTCAGGACGCAGGTTCTGTGACTTGATGGAGGAACGGCAGAGCGGGTGGGAGGAAGGCGATGCCTGTCTGTGGCCTGGAGGAAACCCCTCCACTCTCCGGCCGAGCTTCGCCTGTGGGCCTCGCAGTGCGACACGGGGCGGGTCCCCTCCGGGCCCGTCCTCCTCGGACGGCAGTCAGTGGCTCAGAGCGTTGTTGATGAGTTAGACTTGAGGATGCGGCACTCGTTCAGTCGACAGGCATCTCGAGAGAATTGTCCTGGGCAGCCTTCTGGAGCCAGAGCGGGAGCCAGAGCGGGGGCCAGAGCGGGAGCCAGAGCGGGGGCCAGAGCGGGGGCCAGAGCGGGGGCCAGAGCGGGGGCCAGAGGAGTGCAGTCCCCCAGGCAGGGGTGTTCTCAGAGCAGGCAGCAGGGCTCGGCTGGCAGCCGTGGAGTGGAACGGGGGTCTCAGAGCCCCAGCGGGGCCTGTGGTGGGGTTGGTGGGTGAGGCCACTGTCCGGCCTCCAGGGGTAATGCCTCTGGAGCTCTCGCCAGGCCTAGAGATGGGCTTCTTTTCCCCCACAGCCGCTCAACCCCAACCCCGACAGCCGGTGGAACACGTACTTCAAGGACAACGAGGTGCTGTTGCAGATCGACAAGGACGTCCGGTGAGCGGGGGCCGGGACTGGAAGGGGGGCGGGGGACTCCTGGGCGGTCCCAGTTCTGTCCTCTTCCAGCCCGGCCAGCAGGGTCCAGTGGGGGTGTGAGGGGCTGCGGGTGGTGGTCTGGGCAGTCAGTGGCGCGGGGCCTGCGAACGGGCTGGCGAGGGCAGTGTGTGGGGGTCACTGTGCTTGCCGGCGCCCAGCTCGCTCTTCTCTCTGCCTTGGTCTCAGCTGTCCTGGGCACTTACGGGTTCACCTGATGATTCCTTCAGCAGGTGCATATTGAGCCCCTGCCATATGTCAGTGCTAGTGCCGAGCTCAGGATTGAGCGCTGAGTAGGCAGACACGTCCCTCTCCCAAAGGAGCCTAGGACCTTGCGGGGGAGGGGATGGAAGACGTGTTCAGCAAAGTCGGGCAGTCAGCGTTTATGGTAACCGCTCTGAAGGAAGAGTTCAGGACGCCTGGCTGAGGGAGCAGTGTTCTGGCTGAGCTCTGCCGAGTCGGGCCTGGGGACCAGGGAGGGGAAGGCCGTGGGGTGGGACCTGCCTGTGCGAGGCCCCGAGAGCCCGGGGAGCCGGGCTGTTGCAGAGCCTGGGGCTGGCGTCCTGGCTGTGTTGGCCTCTGGGCCGAAGAGCGCCACCCGGAGGGAGACGTGGGCTGGACCTTGGTCTTGGGCGTTCAGCTCCCACGTCAGCTGTACAGTGTTCTGTACAGGGCGCAGTGCAGCCATCCCAGACCGCGCTGCGGTGAACACTCTGGTGCATGTTAGCTGGTTTTGACAGGTTAGATGTTCGTGATTTCAGGGGCGAGTTGGATCCTAAGATCAGTAAGGACCCTTTAAAAAGTATATATGTGCGCGTGTGTCTGCAGATACACATAAGAATATGGGTACGTGTTAAAATGATTACACTGTCTATTAAAAACTAAGTTTAAAAATATATAATGTTATTAATTTTTTTTAAACGTCTTTTGGGAGCTGGAATGTCTGACGCCTCCGGCCTGAGTAACAGTGCTCTCTCTCTCCGGTTCCCTCGTGACAGGAGGCTGTGCCCAGACATCTCCTTCTTCCAGAGGGCCACCGAGTACCCGTGCCTCCTCATCCTGGACCCCCAGAACGACTTCGAGACCCTTCGCAAGCGGGTGGAGCAGACGACGCTGAAATCCCAGACAGTGGCCCGGAACCGGAGCGGGGTCACAAATGTGAGAGGCGGCCGGGGGCTCCCCATGACAGCCTTTTCCTTCCTGCTTCCCTCTGGCCTCTGGCCCCAGGACCATCTGCCCTGACAGTTACTCCAGACCAGTTCAGTCCAGCCCGGGCTCTTTCTGGGAAGTCAGGGGTCACGATCAAGGCTGGATGTGATGGTTCCTGCGGGAGGCCCCGCTGTGCGGAGGAGCCCGCTGCTAGTGCAGCGGAGGTGGTGCTTTAGAAAGTGGTCCCAGGTGTGAGGGGAGCGTTGATGGGTGGGGAGCTGACCTGGTCTGGATATCAGGGAAGACTTCCCTGAGAGAGTGACGTTTAAGCTTATGCTCGAGCTAGGAGGGAAGCCTTCTGGAAGGGAGGCGGGCACACGTGGCAGTCTTTGGGCACGCGGCAGTGTGTGTTCAGGGAGCGGAGGTGTCCAGGGTGGCGCGGAGCAGAGGGCAGGGAGAGAAGGCTGCTGGAGGACACTGGAGAGGTCGGTGGTGGGGAGGCCACACGAGGTCTTTGTCCTGAGGCTGCGGAGCCCTGGCGGCATTCTGAGCAGGACAGGGATGTGATCTGGGGCTGCTGGCGGCATTCTGAGCAGGACAGGGACGTGATCTGGGGCTGCTGGCGGCATTCTGAGCAGGACAGGGACATGATCTGGGGCTGCTCTTATAAAAGATCGCTATTGGCGCTGGGGGTGGTGGTGGTGTTGGCCTGAAGGGGCAGGAACAGCGGTGGAGGGGGGGGTCTGGGAGGTGGCTGCATTGTTCGGGCAGGAGCAGGTGGGAGTTGGGGCTGGGGTGAGCAAGGACAGAGCTGAGGACTTGGGAGGCAGAATTAATAGGACTTGTGCTGCCCAGGCCATGCTGGGTTTTTTGTTGTTTTTTTTTTTAAGTATATTTTATTGATTTTTTTACTGAGAGGAAGGGAGAGGAATAGAGAGCTAGAAACATCGATGAGAGAGAAACATGGATCAGCTGCTTCCTGCACCCCCTCTATTGGGGATGTGCCCGCAGCCAAGGTACATCATGCCCTTGACCAGAACCGAAACCTGGGGCCCTTCAGTCCGCAGGCTGACGCTCTATCCACTGAGCCACACCGGTTAGGGCACGCTGCGTGTTTGGACCCCAGTCTTCGACAGGCTCCTGTGGCTACAGCCAAATGAGTGTATAAGCGTATTTCCCAGCTTCTGCCTGCTGGTTTGGACGTGGAGCTCCGAACTTCTCACTGCCTCCGACACGGGAAACACTTTTCCCCGAAACCTTCCAGGAGCTAGAGACAGATGCTACTGCGGAGGCTTTTCCCTCCGACTGGAAAGACTGGTCACGGCTCTGTGTGTGGGAGAGCAGCCTCTTCCCGCTGCCGGGGTGATGGGCGGGCGCAGCTGGTCCCGAGGCCGCGTGCCTGCGACAGCTGGGCGCCCGCGCCGCAGAATGCTGGCTGCGTGACGAGGGCTGGCCGCGTGTCCTGGCCGCAGGCCTGGCTCTGTCAGTCGTTTCTCTGGTCACTGAGGGCTGAGAGCGGAGCTCTTACCATTTTAGGTTTGGACCTCGTCCTGGGGACAGAGCAGCTGACCAGAGGCTTCATTCCTCGCCTCTGGACCCGTGGCGGGCCACCTTGAGTTAAAGCCGACCATCTGTTTAACTCTGGGCGAGCCATCCCGGGCTTACCTTCCTCGGCTTCCATCTCCTCTTCTGCGAACTGGGCGTAATCCTCTGCCCGGCCTGGCTTTTCAGCGGCCAAGATGAAATGAGGTCATGGCCATGCAGATTCCTGGAAAGCTGGGAAGCACCGGGCATGCTCAGAGGCCTGGTCCTCAGGTTCTGGAGCTGGCAAGCCTGGGATCGAATCCTAATGCCACCACTTAATGTGAGACATGATCACTTTTTTGAGCCTTTGTTTTTTTAAAAAATATATTTTATTGATTTTTTACAGAGAGGAAGGGAGAGGGATAGAAAGTTAGAAACATCAGCCGAAACCGGTTTGGCTCAGTGGATAGAGCGTCGGCCTGCAGACTGAAGGGTCCCAGGTTCGATTCCGGTCAAGGGCATGTACCTTGGCTGCGGGCACATCCCCGGTAGGGGGTGTGCAAGAGGCAGCTGATCGATGTTTCTCTCTCATCGATGTTTCTGACTTTCTATCCCTCTCCTTTCATCTCTGTAAAAAATCAATAAAATATATATTAAAAAAAAATAAAAAAAAGAAAGAAACATCGATGAGAGAGAAACATTGATCAGCTGCCTCCTGCACACCCCCTACTGGGGATGTGCCCGCAGCCAAGGTACATGCCCCTGACCGGAATCGAACCCGGGATTTTTCAGACTGCAGGTCAACGCTCTATCCACTGAGACAAACCGGTTTTGGCGAGCCTTTGTTTCCTTACCTTGAAAGTGAATATTGAGAGAATATTCTAGGTTGTTCAGAGCTTGACATTGAGGCACGCTTGTGGAGCACTGTTGCACGGAGAGAGCTCTCAGTAACCGTAGGCATGTATGTATGTCTGCACAGGTACGTGCATGTATACACACGCACATGTACGTACAGTGGGAAAGGGAGTTGAAACACTCCGGGGCCCTGCACTTCCAGCACAGTTTCCTGCACTGTCCCTGCCTGGCTTGCCTGTGGCTCTCATACAGGTGACCCCAGGCTCCCGAGTCTTTGCCAAGCTCCCGAGGACCTGATGGGTAGCCGATGTTGGGGACCTCTGCTCCATCTCATGAGTTTTAATCTCCAGCTTCTTCTTATGAGAATTTCCTAACATTCAGAAACATTGAAAAAGCGAGTCCAATGCACACTTATGTACTTATGTCCTTCCCAGCTAAATTGATCAGTTGTTACCGTTTGGCCGTATTTGTTTTTGTGTTCCAGAGCGAAAGTTGCAGGTGTGCTAGCCTCCCCCCGAGGCATCCTGGGAGTAAGGCCATCTCCTTAGCTCTAATACGTCTAGGAAGAGAACAGCAGTTGCCTAATAACTCCTAACGTCCAATCCATGTTGTGTGTCCTCAGTTGTGCTAAGAGTATTTTTGTGTGTTTTTACTTCCAAACCAGGCCCCAGTCCAGGTTTATGGGCCGCCTTGGGGTGCTGTTTTTTTTAATCTCTTAATTTAAAAAAAAAAATAAAAAAATATATATATACACACACACACACACATATGTATATATATGTATATACACACACACATATATATATTTTATATATATAATTGATTTTTTACAGAGAGGAAGAGAGAGGGATAGAGAGTTAGAAACATCAATAAGAGAGAAACATTGATCAGCTGCTCCGGCACACCCCTCTGAGGATGCACCCGGAACCGAACCCAGGACCTTTCAGTCCACAGGCCAACTCTATCCACCGAGCCAAGCCGGTTTCGGCTCTTTAGTCTCTCGCTCTGGAGCAGCCTTCCCTTCCCCCAGCCCCCACAGCATTTTGCTTTTTGAAGACTCAGCCAATTCTCTGTTTTTGACATATTTGAAGTTTTGTTTTCTAAAGTGAAGTATTATAACTTAACGTGCATAAAACGCACAGATCTCAGGTACACAACTGGATGCCTTTTTCCTTACGTACATATCTGAGTGCCTGCCAGCCGGAACAAGACAGAAGTTTCTATCATGCCGAAACGCCCCTTCCCAGTCAGTATCTCTCCACAGAGGGAAGCAGTGTGTGAGGCTTTTATCACGGTGAATTTTTTTTTAATTCTCTTCCGAGGCTATTTTCTCCATTGGTCTTTAGAGAGAGAGGGGAAAGGAGAAAAGAGAGAAACATGGATGTGAGGGAGACACAGCAACTGGTTGCCTCCACACTCACCCCAACAAGGGCTGGGGGCGGGGATCAAACCTGCAACCGAGGTTTGTCTCCGTGACTGGGAATTGAACCGGATACCTTTCGGTCCTCGGGCCAGTGCTCTACCCACTGGGCCAAGCTGGCCAGGCCTTACACTGTAGATTAGATTTTGGTCCAGCTGGCTTGTAGAGTGTCCCACCTTCTGGCTTTGCTTCTCCTCCTGGGCACGTTCCTCTATGCCCTGTGTTCCCCATTAGCTGGAGGTTAAGTTTAAACTTAACGGTAGACATAGCTGAGCACACGGTCCATAATGCCACCCGTCGTCTTAACGGCTCCTCTTCTCCCCCCAGATGAGCTCCCCACACAAGCACCCCGCGCCGTCGTCCCTGAACGAGTACGAGGTGCTGCCCAATGGCTGCGAGGCCCACTGGGAGGTGGTGGAGCGGATCCTGTTCATCTATGCCAAGCTCAACCCTGGCATCGCTTACGTGCAGGGCATGAACGAGATCGTGGGGCCCCTCTACTATACCTTTGCCACCGACCCCAACAGCGAGTGGAAAGGTAAAAGGGCTCTTGGCTGCCCACCTCCCTTGTTGCCCGCTCCTGTGAAAAACGGACCAAAGAAAGCCAGGCCGGTGGGCTTTATCAGCCTGTGGGGCTCCCAGCCCCTCTCCGGGCCCTCCTCCCTCTGTCAGAGACGGGGTTGGCCTGGTCCTCTCAGCCCCACCCCAGCTCAGGCTTGCTGCGGTGTTGGAAGTGTACTAAGCTCTTGTTTGTAACTGAGTATCGGATAGTGGATAGGAGACGTTATGCAGGAAACGGAAGGATAGGGTTTAAATAAATAGTGATTTGAGAAATGCCATCAGAAGAGAATCGATCGCTAAGCCAGTGTACAGCGTTGCCAGAAGATGTGAGGGAAGAGGTGATGTCCTTAGTACTGGGATGGAAGGTGGTCAAGGACAGAGAAGGCACTGAGTCTGACTGAGGGGGTGCGGTGGCTTGGTGAGACTCGGGTGAAGGGAGGGTGTCAGGTGAGACTTGGGGAGGGACCCAGGAGGGCGCCAGCTCCCTTTGGGCCGCCTTCACCCTGCCCGTCTCGCCCAGAGCACGCCGAGGCAGACACCTTCTTCTGCTTCACCAACCTCATGGCCGAGATCCGGGACAACTTCATCAAGAGCCTGGACGACTCGCAGTGTGGCATCACCTACAAGATGGAAAAGGTGTACTCCACCTTGAAGGACAAGGATGTGGAACTCTACCTGAAATTGGTGAGGACCCCAGGCCCCCCCGGGCGAGGCGACGGCAGACAGATGGAAAGGGCCAGGTGGAAAGGGAGGGACTTCCTGAGCATCCCAGTCCAGTCTGGGGATGGAAAGTGGCCACTGTTGCTAGGGAACGGCGACCCACTGCGAGAGGCAGGCGGCACGTGCTGGGAGTCGGGCAGGCTGGCGGGGAGGGGCGCTGATAGGGTGCCCGTGTGTGCCAGCCACAACGGGAGGCGTTTACCAGGCACTTCATCAGTTCAGCCTTTTGTCCCCTGAGAAAAGAAGGGTGAATTTCACTTTTAAACGTTCAGAAATTAAAAAAAAAACTAGTGTATTTTACGTTTATTTCAGAAAACATCTCAGTAAAGAGGTTATATATAATCAGTTTGGGGAATAAGAGGATTTATATGAAGATATTTTTAAACAAACAGAATTATTTTTTTTGCTGTTTTATTTTTTAATTTTAATCGGTTTGAGAGAGAGAAACATCGATGTGTTCTGTTGGCTGTGCGTTCACTGGCTGGTTGGTGTGCGTGGCCTGAGCGGAGATTGAACCGGGGGCCTGGGCGTGTCGGGTGTCGGGCTGTCGGCTTCCGGGGGCTGACGTCCGCTCTGGCTGCCCGCGTGCGCACCGCTGCTGGAGTGACTTGCTTGTAGGGCTGTTCTCTGTTTAACAGGCCGAACACAAGACTGACTTGTAGTAAGTGCCCGGTTAATGGTCTCTCTGTAATCTGTACAGTGTTTTATTTCTTTAGTATTTTTATTGATTTTTAGAGAGAGAGGAAGGAAGAGCGAGAGAGAAAGAGAAACATTGAGGTGAGAGCAGAACATCGATTGGCTGCCTCCTGCGCTCCCCTTCCTGGGCATCGGGCCCGCCTCCTGGGCACGTGCCCTGACCAGGAACCGGACCAACAATCTCTTGGAGCGTGGGGTGTGCCCAGCCCGCTGAGCCACAGAGGCCAGGGCTGTTTTAAAATGATCCGAGCTGTCGTTTATAAATCCAGAGAGCCTATATGAGTTTGGGCTTATGGCTTCTTTAAAAACATCAGAAGACCTGACAACATGGGTTGTCAGCAGCAGCAGCTACCCCTTAACGGAGCGGGGCTGTCTAGGCGGCCCAGTGCTGTCCCCCGCCCCCCGGTGCCTGGCACTCGCCCCTGGCCTGCCGCCTCGGTTAGGTCCCGTGCCCCACTGTTGATCTGAATTTACGTTTAAAGACTGGTGATGTCACATGGCAACCAGCCCACACGGATTCTTGCGCCTACTGCCGCCTCTGTCTCCCCAGCAAGAGCAGAACATCAAGCCCCAGTTCTTCGCCTTCCGCTGGCTGACGCTGCTGCTGTCCCAGGAGTTCTTGCTGCCCGACGTCATCCGAATCTGGGACTCCCTCTTCGCTGATGACAGCCGCTTTGACTTCCTCCTCCTGGTCTGCTGCGCCATGCTCATGTGGGTGTGGCCCCGAGCAGGGGGCCGGGGGCGGGGCTGCGCTCACCCGGCTGGAGGGAGCCCCTGGGAACCTGGGCCAGTGTCGAACCAGACTCCCCGGGGCGGTGAGCGGGAGGGGCCGGCGGGCCTGCGCTCAGAGCAGCCGGGGTCCCAGCGCTTCGCTGCTGTTTTCCTTCCTCAGGTTGATCCGGGAGCAGCTGCTGGAAGGGGATTTCACTGTAAACATGCGGCTGCTCCAGGTAACGGGTCTGAGGCCGACACGCCCAGGCGCCACCCCAGGCCAGCCGCTGGGCGGGCGGGTCAGAAGAGGGGAGGTCAGAGCGGTAGAGCGTAGCGGGGCTGGGGGCTGGGGGCCGGGTGCAGATCTGGGTTTGGGCGGTGTGAATCGGCGTTGGCACTGACCTGGATGCGGGGCGGCCTCGAGGCAACGGCTGGGCCTCTCTGAACAGAGTGCTCTGCCTGTTCCCGTGCCCGGGACACAGCGGGGCCCGGTGTGGGGGTTCGGGGGGAGGGACACAGCGGGGCCCGGTGTGGGGGTTCGGGGGGAGGGACACAGCGGGGCCCGGTGTGGGGGTTCGGGGGGAGGGACACAGCGGGGCCCGGTGTGGGGGTTCGGGGGGAGGGACACAGCGGGGCCCGGTGTGGGGGTTCGGGGGGAGGGACACAGCGGGGCCCGGTGTGGGGGTTCGGGGGGAGGGACACAGCGGGGCCCGGTGTGGGGGTTCGGGGGGAGGGAGGGACACAGCGGGGCCCGGTGTGGGGGTTCGGGGGGAGGGACACAGCGGTGCCCGGTGTGGGGGTTCGGGGGGAGGGAGGGACACGGCGGTGCCCCGTGTGGGGGTTCGGGGGGAGGGAGGGACACAGCGGGGCCCGGTGTGGGGGTTCGGGGGGAGGGACACAGCGGTGCCCGGTGTGGGGGTTCGGGGGGAGGGAGGGACACGGCGGTGCCCCGTGTGGGGGTTCGGGGGGAGGGACACAGCGGGGGCCCGGTGTGGGGGTTCGGGGGGAGGGACACAGCGGGGCCCGGTGTGGGGGTTCGGGGGGAGGGACACAGCGGGGCCCGGTGTGGGGGTTCGGGGGGAGGGAGGGACACAGCGGGGCCCGGTGTGGGGGTTCGGGGGGAGGGACACAGCGGTGCCCGGTGTGGGGGTTCGGGGGGAGGGACACAGCGGGGCCCGGTGTGGGGGTTCGGGGGGAGGGAGGGACACAGCGGTGCCCCGTGTGGGGGTTCGGGGGGAGGGACACAGCGGGGCCCGGTGTGGGGGTTCGGGGGGAGGGACACAGCGGGGCCCGGTGTGGGGGTTCGGGGGGAGGGACACAGCGGGGCCCGGTGTGGGGGTTCGGGGGGAGGGAGGGACACAGCGGGGCCCGGTGTGGGGGTTCGGGGGGAGGGAGGGACACAGCGGTGCCCGGTGTGGGGGTTCGGGGGGAGGGAGGGACACGGCGGTGCCCCGTGTGGGGGTTCGGGGGGAGGGAGGGACACAGCGGGGCCCGGTGTGGGGGTTCGGGGGGAGGGACACAGCGGTGCCCGGTGTGGGGGTTCGGGGGGAGGGAGGGACACGGCGGTGCCCGGTGTGGGGGTTCGGGGGGAGGGAGGGACACAGCGGTGCCCGGTGCGGTGCTCGGAGGGAGTCAGGCCCAGCCCTGGAGCAGGAAAGTGTGGGGCTCAGCGGTCAGACAGTGTTAGGTTCCCATCTCTCTTCTGTTCTGCTCCGCTGGCCGTGTGCCCTAAGGCAAGTAATAAGCTCTCTAGGCCTCAGTTTCTTCACCAGCGCCTGGCCTGGGGCTCGTTTGCAGTAACTTTACCGAGTAGATAGGTCAACAGGCATAAGCACCCCCTGATTGGGCTTTTGAGGTGCCCCTGTGAGCTGACGTATGGACAGCGTCCAGCGCAGTGCCAGGTGGGGAGGGGAGCAGAGTGGCCCTGTCTAGGGGAGGGCAGCGGGCGTGTGGGTGGAGCTGGTTGGCTTGGTTACATTAGTGCTGCAGCGGGTGCCGTGGCGGCTACACGGGGTGGTGCCTGGGGGCCCTGCCTCTGGTGACAGGTCTCAGTGGGGAGGGCTGGGGGGGGCGGAGGTGGCGCTGACTGACTGCAGAGGCGTCTCGTGGCTTTTCCCGCGCTCAGGATTACCCCATCACGGATGTCTGCCAGATCCTCCAGAAAGCCAAGGAGCTGCAGGACTCAAAGTAGCCGAGGCCCAGGGGCAGAAGCCACCCCGTCCCGTGTCCTGGCTTCCGGGACCCAGAGAAGCCTGTGGGGTCACAGCCCGAGGGAAGCTCTGTCCCCTCGGGCCACTCCCACTGGGGCACACTGTGTCAGCTCCTTCCTGACCACCAAGCCCTGGCTCCCTCTCTGCCCTGCAGCCCTGGGACCCTCCCCCAGGCAGTGAGCAGGGCTGGAGCTCCTGAAGTGGCTTCCTGGGGCTGGGCAGATTGGGGGCGCGGGGGCTAGCAGAGGTCCCTCCCCGCCTCTGCTCTGCCGCTCCCTCCTGCTCCGGGCGGGGGAGGTGCTTGGTAGATGGGCCAGAAACCACTTCTGGGGTTGGTGCTTAGGCTTCTCGGGGGCACAGTGACACTGTGAGGGAGCTACAAGCTGCCAGGCCCAGCCACACCCTCTGCCCCTCTCACTGAGTGTGTGTCTGTGGGTCAGTCTCTGTGTCTGTCGGTGTGGTGTGAGGGGGGGGCGTCTTTGAATCCCTCTAGGTCTCTGCTTCTGTCTCTCTGCCTGTCTCCTCCTCCCTCCACCTCCTTCACAGAAGTGTTGCTCCTCAACATCGCTCTCCCTCTGCCCTCCTCTTTTGGGGTGCCTTATCCCCAGCCTCTTCCCCTCACTGCTCCCCACCACGCCTGTGAAACCCACTGAAGGAATGAGGGGTCCGGCTTAGCCAAGCCCCTGGAAGTCACCCTTGGTCTTTGCACCCTGTTCCCACCCCCAGCCCTAGGCTCCCAGGTCCCTGAGCCTGGGAGGGAGTCCGCAGTGCCTCACTGGAGGGCCCTGAACCTGCTTCCCCTTCTCCCCCAAATCTTGGAAACCAAAAGCTGCTGAGAAATGATGGCCCATGAGGCTTTGAGCCTCCTTTCTGCCCGGGATGGAGGAGGGAGAGCTGAGTCTTCCAGAGATTTCCCCAAAGGAAAAGGACGTTAAGGCAGTGCCGTGCCAGGGTGTGGGGTCCAAGTGCTTCAGAAGAGGAGTCACTCCCGTGGTGTTCAGGGCCATCCGGGGAGCGAGAGTCCCATGATTGGTCAGCGGGACCAAGGGGGGCCTCCCTGGGCCGGCAGAGCTGAGCTCAGAGGCCCTGGATCCTATCAGGGACGGGATCCAAGCAAGCAGAAGGGGGTGCTGGTCACCCAGTTGGGCTGGTCCCAGGATGTGGGGCGGATGCACTTAGAGCAGGAGCTATTGGCTACTCCCACTGCTGGGCAGTGGGAAGAAAGGGCTTATTCTGATCAAGTCTCTCTCCCTCCTTTTGTAAGGAGGCAGGTGGTTTGGGTCTAGACAGCTGGGTAATGGAGCAAGGGTCTCCGTCCTCTCCTCAGACTGGTGGGCAGGTACCCCGGTGCCCCCAAAGCCTTCCTGAGTCTGGCAGCCAGGACTGCTCCAGCGTGGGCCAGGCCGTGGGCCAGGCACAGCTCCCCCCAGGCAGCTCCTGTCTCGGTGCTGCTGGGACTTCCCGCACTTGCCTGGTTGCCACCTCTCATCACAGAGTTTTTGGGAGATTTTTTACTATTTATTCAAACTCTTGGATATTTATTGCAGATTGGCAAGTGCTTGGTTTGGGGTTGTGTGTGGAGCTGGGAAGGCAGAAAAGGAGTTAGAGGCATGTTCTTTGGGCTTTCTGAGGTCAGACTCAGCATCCTCTCCCCCTGCCTCTGGAACCTTCCTGGTAACCTTCCTGGTTCCCCAGCACGTCCTGCTGGGAGTGCTCTGAGCTCCGGACTGGAACTGAGAGCGAGGAAGACTCCAAGACCCTGCACCGGACAGACACACTGCTTCCCACCAGCCTGGCCCGCCTGCCCAGAACTTGGCTTGTTCAGTTCCAACTCTTGGCTCCTTCCCGGCCTGAAATGTGGGCCACCGCCTGGGACCCAGCAGACACTGCCCAGGGCACCTGATGCGTTCCCTCTCGCTGTCCCCTGCCTTCCCTCCGGGGCCACACTACTTGAATCACTGCATCTAATTTGCCTCGGTGGCAGACCTGAGGCCGGTGCCCTCTCCTTGACTTTGGGATGAAGGTCAAGAGCACAGGGACCATGTCCAGGTTTGGCTGAGGAAAGAACCTATCCTTGGTGATTCCCTTTCTCTAAATTCTCAAGGGAGGTTCCCAGGCAGCCCAGTGCCCCTGCTTCCTGCTTGGGAAGCTGCCCCCGGGAATTTGGACACATTACAGATCAGGCTGTATTACTTCACCAGGGCTTGCTCACTCCAGAGAGTCAGGAAGTTAGTCTGCTTTTGTTTGTTTTGTGTTACAATTTTTTTTTTTTTAAGGAAATCAGTTTTGTTTCTTGAATCAATGCTGTTGATGACAAGTTGTCTTTAATAAATCACGTGTTCTTTGCAAAGGGCATTGGTGCTGTAATGGGCTGAAACCTTTGAGACCTCAGAGCAAGAAAGAAAAGTTTGTGCAGGGGTGGAGTCAGGAGGCTCCTGAAGTAGTCTGAGGAAAAGGCCAGAAGAGTCTTGGGGGAGCCTGGTTAGCTCTCCTCATTCAGACTGCAGTTTGCAGCTGGGAGAGGGAGGGAGCATGGATTGGGGGGAAAGTAATTACGTCATGGTTTCAGAGCAAGTTTGTTTTCTTGGATTGACAAACTGAAAACACAAACAAAACAAGTCATTCATATCCCACAATCTGGAGGAAATCCCTGACAATATGTTAATCGTTTCTTCGCAGATGTAATTTTATTACATAACTGTCTTTCCAAACAAATACTTTTATTAACATGGTAAATTTTTAAATGCGTGGTGGGGTTTTGACTACAAATACTTAATCAGGTCTGCTATTCAAATGAACTTAGGGCTGGACAATTTGGGAACCTGGAACATACCTAGTCCCTGTCCGTTTTAGGGTCCAATGCACAGTCCTTGCTTTCCTTCCCTTGGCCCTCAAGGATCCTTGCAAGTATTTTATGCCCAGAATATCCTAAAATGCATAATTGTGATAAATTTATGTATTGCCAGTCCCCACATGGTAGGTGTTGAGTAAGTTGCTGTATGACTTAATTTTTATAGGCTATATACTGTTCTTTCTAATATGCTAACAATGTTGGAAATCTAGCGTCTTAATTCTGAATATTATAACACTGCGAGGAAGTTTCCTTGAAATCCTTGCGTTACTGATTTATTTTCGCAGCTCAGCCCTCTAACTGGGTTTAAAGGTAAACACCTTTTAAAGACTTTTCATACATACTGTCAAGCTGCTTTCTGGCAGTGTACCAGTTTCTACTCCAAACAGCAGTTAGGATGGGCCGCCCGCATCCTTGTTCTCTGGGTGTTAAGAAAATCTTGGCCTTGGAACGGCCTTGGAACTTTTGGTTGTGGTGCAATTGTTAGGACGGACTCCGCTGTCTGGTCCTTGCTCTGCCACCAGGAGCTCTTCTCTAGACTCATTCTGAGGATTAGACGTAGTGACGGGAGCGCTTTGGGCTAGAACTGACACTTACAAAGTAGGAGCCCTCTGCGCAGGCGCAGAGGAGGGGTGTTCGCTGGAGACCCGCGAGAAGGCGGAGCGGCGTGGAGTCGGCCTTAGCGGTGGCCAATCACGAGCCAAAACGCCGGTGCCGCGCCCCTCAGGTCCGCATCTTAAAGAGCCAGGAACCATGACTACAATCACGAGTGGTCTCGGGTCGTTAGTCTTACTCCCTTCGTTAGAGTCCTGAGCCCTCCCGTGCCTTAGAGAGCGGGAGAGAAGGACATAGCGCCCACTCAAGTCCCCACCCGGGCCCATCCCTGCGGTAGGCGCCACAGGACGGTGCGGCCCCTTTAAGAGTCTCGCTGATCCAAAAGCCTCGAGGTCGCGGCGTTCCCCGGCGCCCCGGGCCGCCCTCCACTAGCGCTGCGGACGCGCTCCCGGCCATGCGGGCGCTGCGGGCTGCCCTGACCCTGGCGCTGGGCGCCGGCCTGGGCGCGGCGGCCGAGGGCTGGTGGCGGCGGCGGGCAGATGCGCGGCCGGCGCCGGGGCTGCTGGGCCGGCTGCCAGTGCTGCCCGTGGCGGCGGCGGCCGAGCTGCCCGTCGTGCCCGCCGGACCCGGGGCCCTGGCGGGCGGTGGACCCGGCGAGCTGGCCAAGTACGGGCTGCCCGGGCTGGCGCAGCTCAAGAGCCGCGAGTCGTACGTGCTGTGCTACGACCCGCGCACCCGCTGCGCGCTCTGGGTGGTGGAGCAGCTGCGGCCGGAGCGGCTCCGCGGCGACGGCGACCGCCGCTCGTGCGACTTCCGCGAGGACGAGTCGGTGCACGCGTACCACCGCGCCACCAACGCCGACTACCGCGGCAGCGGCTTCGACCGCGGCCACCTGGCCGCCGCCGCCAACCACCGCTGGAGCCAGAAAGCCATGGACGACACCTTCTACCTGAGCAACGTCGCGCCCCAGGTAGCGCCCGCACCCCGGCCTGCCGACGGAAGGCGAGGCCGGCCCTGGGCTCTCGGAGCCTCGGTTACTCTGCAGCCGGAGAAGCCGAATGCGCGAGCTCGGTTAGGGCTCACCGAGCCGGAGGGACCGAGCCCTGGGCCGCCCAGCACCCGCTCTGCAGTCTGAGGCCCCGGGCTTCGTTTCCTGGGGATATTACTGTCATTTACCTGCGTTTTGCAGTTGCGATGAGACGAGGACTACAGACCTGGTGCATATAAAAGGATTGCACACACTTCCTGGCCCATGGCAAGCATTCAGTAAATATTAGCTATGATGAGGGAACTGAGGCTCAGAGAGGCCAAGTGACTGGTCCAGTTGTCACATCAGAAGGGACCCATGCAATCTGTCTGTAGGACCCTGAGCTTCCAGCCATTGTCCTACTCAGCCTGCCTCCCGGGAGTAAGATACACCTGCTGGCAGACCGCTTTGGTAGCTAGCAGTCAGTCACTGTGTACCCGAGCAAGCCCCCCTCCCTCAGCGGCCTGGCACCCACTGGATGAAGGGCGAGGTGGGGTCTGACCTCTGCTCTCCCAGTGGCACAGCCCCCACCCACTGATCAGACAGTGCACTGAGGGCAGGGCTGGAGCGCTCGAGTGGTGGAACTGGGGCAGTCAAGACGGCCCCGGTTGGGTTCTGCATGTCGTGCAAAGTGGGGAAAGGAGACTGGGAGAGCTACCTTCCCAAGAGTCCTGGGGAGCACCCTCCTGAGCTCTGTCCAGGCCCCACCCTCACGGCCAAGTGGCCTAAAGGAGTGACTTTCATTCCTTGAACCAGTTTTCTCTACAACCTTGTCTCCACCCTGCAGGAGTCTCGGGCTTGGTGGCAGCGCCTACTGCTCAGGTTCAGGGTAGCCCCCCCCTGACAGAGGAAAGGTCCCAGCCAGTCTCTGACCCCCCCCCCCCCCAACCAGGTGCCCCACCTCAATCAGAATGCCTGGAACAACCTAGAGAAGTACAGCCGGAGCTTGACCCGCACCTACCAAAATGTCTATGTCTGCACAGGGCCGCTCTTCCTGCCCAAGTAAGTAATGCAACGGGGAGCAGGTCAGTTCTAAGGATAGAACTGGGGGAGCAGATGGGATGGGAGTACCAGGATCTCCCTCTCCCCTGCCAGGCACAGCCCAGGCTCTGGGTCAGGTCTGCCCGGTCACTAGTCATCTGTCTGTTCCCTGCCTGGCTCCTGAATTCACCTCTACAGAGACCTGTCTCCTGCCCATGGGCACCAGGCCCTGTGTCTGCCCTTGTTCCTTTTACATCACCTCTTGGCACACCCACCCACCCACCCCCCAACCCTGTGTTCTGCCCAAAACTCCTTGTACCAGGCTCCCGCCCTCAGTCTCCTCTGTTCAGAGCAACCCTTCTGCTCCCCGAGATTTCCCTCTTGTCCCCCTGTGGGCCTGCCTCCCAGGGAGAAGGGCCTGAGCGTGCCCAGTGGTTTTCCTGGCCCACGAAGCCTGGGAGACGGGCGCCATAGGTTGGGATGGGACCCAGGCCCTGTCAGGTGGCTGTCACCATGGCTCAGCATGGGCTGGCCGGGCCACTGATACACTTCAATCAGCAAGTGCCTCCTGAGGCTGCTTTAGCGGAGCGGACTCTGCTGAGGGTTAGCGTGGAAGCCACCTGCTGTGTACCAGCCCTGTGCTGGGAACCCAGCTGTGACTGCCTGGCCCACTGGGCGATCACTGCACAGGGAGACAGGCAGCCATCGAGCGTCTGCATGGACGAATGTGATGTGTAGAGGCTGGATTCTTTCCGCAGCGTTTATTGCCACCACTCTGCCTGACTCGGCAGACAACGGTAAGAGTGCGTCTACTTTGCAGGAAGCTCCCAGTCTGCTGGGGAAGCGAAGGAGAGTAAGAAGCTTCTAGAGGGGTTGTTCCAACAGCTTGACACAACTTGGGGGTCAAGTCAAGGAATGCTTCCTGGAGGCAGCAGCTTGGGTCTAACCAGAGGCCCTGGAAGCCTGACAGGCCATGTGTGCCTGGGTTTGCTTGCAGGACAGAGGCTGATGGGAAATCCTATGTGAAGTACCAGGTAATCGGCAAGAACCACGTGGCAGTGCCCACCCACTTCTTCAAGGTGCTGATCCTGGAGGCAGCCGGCGGGCAGATCGAACTTCGCTCCTATGTGATGCCCAACGCGCCCGTGGACGAGGCGATCCCGCTGGAGCGCTTCCTGGTGCCCATCGAGAGCATCGAGCGGGCCTCGGGGCTGCTCTTCGTGCCCAACATCCTGGCGAGGGCCGGCAGCCTCAAGGCCATCACCGCGGGCAGCAAGTGAGGGCAGCGGCCCCGCCAGACGGAGGGGGTGCGGGCCGGGCCGCATTAAAGACGGTTATTTTTGGAGAAAGTCTTGGCTGTGTTTGTCCCCGCTGACACCTCAGGAAGCTCTGGCTCCGCCACCGCGGCTCCGCTCCCCGGGGCCTGGCAGCCCGCCGGCTGTGCGCCCGCCTGGGCGAGGCCCGGCTCCAGGGCCGCCAGGGAGATGAGGACGGCCTCCTGCAAGAGAAGTGCGCCCGCGGGCTGGGCCGGGGAGCTGGCAGGTGCCCTGGCTCCCGTTTTGTCTTCCGAGCCTCACTGCCCGGGACCCGCTCCCTTGGGGTCCGCTGTCTCCAGCAGGGCCCTGCGATGAAGGTCAGGCCCAGGGGCCCCCTGCCAATCTGCCCGCAGGTCCGGCCTCCTGTGCCGGCTTGGCGGTGGGGCCACAGGTTCTGTGGGTGCCCAGGACTAGGCTTTCACCAGAGGCCCTGTCCACTGGTCACCCTCGAGAGCGGGGGACACTGAGCATACAGCGGAGGAAGTGGAGGCCAGAGCAGGGGTGCGTGGGGTCTCCTGGGTCACCCAGCTTGGGGGCAGCTGGACAGGCACCAGCGCCCGGGAGTCTAAACTCCCAGCTCACTCCTACCCAGCCCCTGCTACCAGTCTGCGGCGGTGAGAGGCCGAGGGGGACGAGGCCCCCTCCAGACAAGGCCGGCTCAGGGCAGCCTTGGGCAGCGTGTGCGACAGGGAGATTGCAGCCGCCTTAGCCCCCAAGGCCTGGCCGGCGGCTGCAGCTCCAGAACAGCTGGGGCTGGAAGCGGGCGGGCGGGCAGGCTCACCTCCGTGCGGATGGTGCGGCTGCCCTGGTGGGGGCAGGTGTTCACATACAGGTCGAAGAGGACACTGGGCTCAGTCACCTCCAAGTTGGGGTCCGCATTCACTCCAGCTTCTAGGCCCTGGAGGCCCCCGAACACCACAAGAGCGTGCCTGGCACCCCCAGCAGCGGGAATCACAGACTGCTCGTCAGCAGCCCCACAGCTCTGAGCCCCGCACACTGGAGGGCCCCAGTCTATAGTTTGGCCCCCGCCAGACTGGCCCTCTCCTCCATTCCTCCTCCCCCAGCCCCTGCCCCAAGCTGACCCCACCTGAAGCTGGGAAGCTGGGCCGAGGCCACATCCGAGCCTCGCTCTGACGTCCCGATGGTGAGGTCATACCCGTCCTGGAAGGGGGCCTCGGCAAACACAGCACCTGTGGGGGGGGCAGCTCAGTGGGGGTCCTGCTTTCCACAAGCCACAGCTGCCTGAGGGTGTGGGGGGTGCACTGGGTGGGGTGTGGAGAAGGGGACCCTGGTAAGGGAGTCACTCAGGCGCCCCCTGTTCCGGAGGTCAGGGACTGATCGGGGAGAAGGCACGCCTGTGCCAGCCTGCAGAAGCAGAGAGTGGCTCGGAAGGACTCTGAGAACACATACCACACCCCTGACTCCTCTGGTCCTTTTGCCCCCATTCCCAACCCCACGGAGACATTACTAAGGGACCATAACACGCCCTCTGAAGTCTTTAAAGCATCCGGGCAACGCACTCGGGGAGGACAAGGCCCAGAGCAGGAAAGGCAGCTGCCCAGGGACACAGAGCAAGCGGGCAGGACAGGGACTCTGGAGGGGCTCTGTGGCCTGCCCCGCAGAGAGGAAGACCCCACAGGGAGCTCTGTGCTCACTCAGGCAGGAGGCCAGCCGGACCGTGTAGCCCCAGTAGAGACCAGCTTTGGTGCGAGGGTCCTGGGACGACACGACTTTCCCACGGTAGGTCTTGCTTTCTGGAGGGGAAGCGGAGGGGCTGTGAAGACGGGGTGAGGGGAGGAGAGGTGCAGGAGGAGGGTCTGCGCCCCCAGGCTGGCCAGGGAGGAAGCTTTCAGGCACCTGGGAGCTGCTGCGGGCTCAGGCGCACCGTCACGCGAAGCCCAGGCTCCAAGTTCTTGTCAATCTTCACCTCCTAGGAAGAAGCCAGACAGAGGTGTGCTTTCCCACAGGACCAGCAGGGGGTCACCGCTCCCCCAGATGTGGGGGAATCTGGCTGGCAAGGGACCTACAGGGTTCCCGCCAACCTTAGCCCTCACACCCGAGCCAGACTGCCGCCGAGACCATTCCTGAAAACGACCCTCACAGGACACTGGTCCAGCACGAACGCTCTGGGCCGCCTGGCGTGGCTCGGACAGCTCTGCCCTGCGCACCGAGGTCACCCGTCTGACTGCCGGCCCGGGCACACCCCTGGCTGCGGGTTTGGTCTCCGGAGGGTGCGTGCAGGATGCAGCCAATTGATGTTTCCCTCTCACTCATGTTTCTCTCTCTCTCTTCCCTCTCCCTTCCTCTCTGCCTAAAGAAGTCAACAAAGACGTTCTTATTCCAGTGAAGGCTCTGGGCCGGCAGAGTAGGAAGTCAGTATTTTGTGAGCAGATGAATCTCGGCTTCCTCACTTTGACGGCACAGCCACTTACTGGCCATAGGGGTTTGCGTGGGTCACTTAACCTGAGCCCGTGTCCTCACCACCAAACAGGCACCCCACAACAGCTACTGTCACGCTGCACGGGGCCTGGGAAGTAAACGCTCACTAAGGGCACTGTGGGGAATAACTTGTTTGTTTGGTGCCAATTCTGAATTCTGGATAAGGCGTCTTCTCTTGTGAAGGTTCTTATGCTTTTCTCCATTCATCTGTGTAGCCAGTTATTTCTGTTCTTCTTCTTCTTCTTCTTTTTTTTAATAAATCTTAATTGTTGAAAGTATTACCTATGTCCCCTTTTTCCCTCCATTGACCCAGCTGGTCTGTTCGAGGGGAGGGCACCCGACAGATTAACTTATTTCTGCCTCCAACCCTACGAGACTTGAGAGCCAGTAGGTGGCAAAGGAATCGTTCCAATCCCCAGCGTGGCCTGGAGCAGCCCCAGAGGGACTTTGAACTTGTCTATGTAGGATTTTGTTTTGTTGTTTTTAAAAGCACAAGGACCATTTTCTGTTGACTTGCTTCTAAAAAACAAACAATAAATTCACTCCTGGTTTTATCTATTGAGCCCCGATTTAAGCACTTCTCTAGTCCAAACCAGCATCAGTAGGGAACTGGTGGGTAGAGATGCCTGGGTGTGGGGCTCCCCACACACACACCCCAGCTGCTCCCCATCGCCAGGGTCTATCTGGGAATTGTGGGTTCAGCCACACCCCGATTCCTACCTTCTTCATGCCGCAGTTCACGAAGGAGCCCTGGCCTGGCCTGGTGGGCCGGTCCACCACGACCCCCTCTCGGAACTCCGACTCCTCATCCTGACGCATGTGGTGAGGGCTGTCCAAGGGGTTCAGGAGCCCTGTGGGTGGCGAGGGGACAGGGGAGGTGCAAAAGCACATGGGGGGATGGCAGGGAACCTTGCTCCAAGGTCCAGCTGTCACAGACTGACCCTTGCCACCAGACACAGGCCTGCTCTGCCTGGGCCTGTCTGCCCAGCTGTCTAGCAATTTCTCAGGATCTGGGAATGATCCGTGGGAAATGGGGGTCAGACCCCCCCACACCCCCCCCACGCCCCAAGCCTTACCTGCAAACTGTAGATCCTGGTGCTTGGGAAAGAATGCCTTTCTTAGATACCTAGTAAAGGACACAGACCTCAGGAAGCTCCCAGGAGGACGCCCCTGCCTGACCCATACCCCCCCCCCCCCCCTGTGCTCAGGGAGTCTGCCCTCCACCCCCTTACTGCGGACACTCGAGGTACTGCAGAATCCGGGCCAGCTGCACACACGCCTGCCCCTTCTTGCCGACTCCCTTGAATTCCCCTTCCACAGTCCTGGCGAGAAAAAGATAGGGCTCCGTGTTCCCTTCCAGAGCTCGTCCATCCGACCTGACCTCCTCAGCACCCCACTTTGCAGCTCTGCCCACCAGGACGATAATGGGGGCATCTCAGGCCTGGTTCTCACCTCGGGCAAGCCCAAACCAATCCCAGGAGCCCTTCCCTTCTCCCTGAGCCTGGTCCCCTGCAGAATGGCCCCTCACTTGGCTTCCTGGCCCTCTTCATCGAACACCACAATCTCATCCACACAGAAGATGGCGCAGGCTCTGGCAATCTGGCCAGCCAGGTAGGTGCGGAGCTCAGGCGACTGGGCATTGTCCAGGATGGAACCGGGCAAGGCCACGCTCAGGGTGTAGGGCCTCCCTGCGGGCAAGGGAGCGGTGTTCGTGGTCAGTCTAAGGTCCCTTCCAGACATGACCTCTCTGTCCTGCCCAGGACCCGGTCCGCTCACCCCCGTCCTCCCTCTGTGCAGCTGCCTCTTCCTCCTGCTGGCGCTTTGTCTGTTCCTCCTGCGCCCGCTGCCGCTCCAGCTTTTTCATCAGCTTAAGATCCTTCCACTTCTTTTTCTCCTCTTTCTCTGGATAAGAAGACATCCCAGTAGGTGGAGAGGAGAGGGATTGTGGGGGGAGGAGATGATGACCTTTCAGTGCGGCCGGGGTTCCCACTCAGGTCAGGCCAGCCAAGGTGCTCAAGTGAGCTGGGGGAGCAGCCAGAGGAGCCCCGGGGCCTCCTGAGCCTTTCCTCCCATCTTGGGTGCTGCGGGACCCACAGGGGACAAACCTGGTGGCTTTGCCAAAACCGGTTTAGCTCAGTGGATAGAGCATTAGCCTGGGGACTGAAAGGTCCCAGGTTCGATTCCGGTCAAGGGCATGTGTACTGTGTTTGTGGACACAACCCTAGTGAGGGGTGTGCAGGAGGCAGCTGATCGATGTTTCTCTCTCATTGATGTTTCTAGCTCTCTATTCCTCTCCCTTCCTCTCTGTAAAAAAAAAAAAATATATTTTAAAACAAACACAAAACCTGGAGGCTTTTCCCAATGTTTGGATACGCACGACTGGCATGGCCTGGGAAAGGGTCAGCACAGACACCCTCGCCCCCAGCCCTTACTTACTCTGCTGCTTCCATTTTCGCCACTCAACCCGCTGGCCATGCTCACCCTGGAAGAAGGGGAAGTATAGGAGTGAGGCTAAATGGTCACTTTGGGGGGGGGGCCCGCTTGTACCCCAGGGCCTGGGACCAGGCTGGCACCGAGTAAGCACTTAATAAATTGCTGAAGGAGAATCAAGTAGCTCAATTGGTGAGAGCCTCGTCGGGATACACCAAGGTTGCAGGTTCGATCAGGGTATACATACAAAAGAGTCAGCCAATGCATGCATCTCTCTCTCTCTCTCAAACCCATCAATAACATTTTTAAAAATGGTTGAATGAGTTCCCACTGGAGAAGAGACTAAGGTTCAGGGGAACAGGTCCTGGGAATCAGAAGAGATAGGGCACAAAAGGGCTCGGGATGGCACGCAGGGTGCCACCTCCTGAATCCGGCCCGGCCAGAGTAGCCTCTAGGGGCCTCGGCAATGGGGGACCTTGTGGTAGTGTACACCCCATCTTACAAAGGACGCCTCAAAAATTCGAATTATAGAGTGACTTATTAAGAGCCGGTGGCATACGAGGGAGATTTTCAACACTCCAAATCTCACAGCCCCAAATAGCTTGCCACATCTGGCTTATATTGGCAGACTATCACAAAGGTATGGATTACATCTTTGTGTCTGGAATGTGGAATCTGGTTCGGTTACAAAAGCAAAATTAAGCAAGTCAGTTATCTAAAGTATCTACGAATCACCGAATCAACAGAAATTCATTATCTGGGACCACTGGGCAATTTAGAATAACGGTGCTGTCTGGATTCTGGGACCACAGAGTCAACAGGAACGCACTATCTGTAGCTGCTGAGAGAATTCAGGAGAACTGTCCTGTCCTGGTTCCCAGAGGAATGTGCTTCGATGGCCAGGGAGGTCACCATCGATGGGACATTCAAACCATCATCCATGGCGTATTGGGACAGCACACATAAGTTCAGGAAATCAAAATAACTTTCTATTGTTTTAGCAAACAAATAAGTGCAGAACCCAAAGAGCAGTTTCTGCCATGCTTCAACCTGACGCTGTCCCGGCTGTGGCTCAGACCCGGCTCCCACCGCCCGCACGCGCTCGGCCACCAGCATGCCACACTTCGGGGCTTCCGGCCTCAGATCAGCGGCAAGGAGGGGGCGGGAGGCACAGCCGGCCCCGCCACGGGGCCCCAAGCGGCGCGTCCTCGCGTCCCAGCCCCTGTCCTGCTCCGGATCCCTGCCTCTCGCCACCTACCGGGCCGCAGGGCCGCTTCCTCCCGCGCTCCGCCATGGCCGATGCGCACCTAGGGCCACGTCCTGCCAATCAGACTCGCCTCCTCCGAGCCGCCCAATGAGAGGCGATGGCGCGCGGGGGCGTGGCCTGGGCCTGAAGCCGCGGGAGAGCGTGGGCGGGGCTGTTCTCGCGGCCGGGGCGCCTGCGCAGTGGTGGCGCGGCTGGAGGCGGTTCAGTGCCCGGGGCCGGCTCGGGTGCAGCGCGACACCCAAATCTCAGCGTGGGTTACACACGGGGACCCCGAGGCCCCAAACTGAGTGATTCAGAGCTGGAAATGACCTTGCAGACCATTTAATCTAATCCTTAAAAGGTTCGTTCATATCCTCTTTTTATTGACACGTTAAGTATGGATGTATGCTTGTATTTGTTAATCCTCACCTGAAGATATTTTCCCATTGATTTTTAGAGACAGTGGAAGGGAGAGGGGGAGAGAGAAAAATATCCATTTGCCAGAATCGAACCTGGGGCCTTTCAGCGGATAGACATGCGCTCTATCCACGGAGCCAAACCAGCTAGGACTAGACTTTATTTATTTTCAAAATATTTTCATTGTTTCAGAGAAGAAGGGAGAGGGAGAGGGAGAGAAACATCAATGATGAGGGAGAATCATTGATCGGCTGCCTCCTGCACACCCCACACTGGGGACTGAGCCCACAACCCAGGCATGTGTCCCGACTAGGAATCAAACCATGAGCCACGCAAGAAGCCTGAACTCTGTATTTTAAGATGGATCTGAGGCACTGCTGGGGCCTCCATCTTCCCAATTGGCACCTTCGGTCACTAAGCCTTTCCTCCCTCCGGACTCTGATGCCTGGAGTTTCTGCATTTTGGAGCACTGGGCACACGGACTTGGATGGGCGGCACAGAGCAAGGTCTTGGGGGCTGGGTACGAAGCTTCCAAGTCTCTCTGGATGCGCCCACCTCCCAGCACATTGATGTGTTCACCAGCCCAAAGGCTCCTTATGACTCATGGATTCCAGGTTTTTGTTGTTTTTTTAAAAATACATTTTATTGATTTCACTTTTTACAGAGGAAGGGGGAGGAATAGAAAGTTAGAAACATTGATGAGAGAGAAACATCGATCAGCTGCCTCCTGCACATTCCCTTCTGGGGATGTGCCCGCAACCAAGGTACATGCCTTTGACCGGAATCAAACCTGGGACCCTTGAGTCCGTAGGCTAAAGCTCTATCCACTGAGCCAAACCAGTTAGGGCAGATTCAAGGTTTTTATATGGGACTTTATACATATGCGTGATCAGTTAAATCATTGGCCACGTGACTGGACTCAATGTCCAGTTCCTTTCTTTGGTGCTGGAAGTTCTGACCTCTAATCACATGGTCAGGTGGATGTGTTTTGAAAACAGAAGACACTCCTATCACTCGGGAAATTCCAAGGGTTTTAGCTCTGTGCCAGGAACCAGTGGCGAAGACCCCATGTAGTTTACTGTACTATATGTGCCCATCAGCTCCCCCAATTAATTATGTAAGCAAAACCCAGGGGCTTGCTCTGCAAATCCAGCTTCAAGATAAATCTCTGGCACCTTCTTCCAAATGAATCCAGGAGCTGTCATTGTTTCCCCTTCCGGTGCCCGCCCCCGGGGTCTAATCCACTCTCCCTTTGCCAGCGTGGGCGAGTCACCTCACTGGTTTCCTCACTTGCGAAATGGAGAGTAATCCTAGTCTCAGGGAGTTGCTTAATGAAAAGTTGGGCACCCGAGTGGCTGGCACTCGAGGGCACACAATAAACACCGCTTCCCTCTCCTCTAACTGGAAGGCCCTGGCCCTCCTGTCCTGCACTCTGACCCCTCTGACCCCTGGGGGGTGGGACTGCCCGGGTCTTCCCTGTGAGACACTCAAATGAGGCTCCCATCTCCCAAACACACCCCCACACTCACACCCACACCAGTACCAGGAACACATACCAGCTGAGCCCCGGCTTCTAGGCCTGGTTCTACCATTAACTAACTGTGTGACTTCATCCAAGTCCCACGTCCCCGCTCTGCTCCGGGGCTCAGTTTTACGCCACAAAATACATCTGTACGGAGACGTGTGGGATCGGAGGCTCACTGGGGTGTCTTCCACTCTGACCAAGTCCCCATCAGCAGTCAGCACCAGAGTGAAGCAGAGTAAAGCCAGTGAGGGTTGGAATAACTTATTTTATTCTGAGAAAGTACTGTAAAGACATTGACCCCAAGTCAGGTTTAGATAAGGAAAGAGAGGGTTGCCTGAGCCTTCGCTTGGGTCAGAGCTGGGACTCGAGGCCAGTCCACTGCTGGACGCTGCCCATGGAGTCCCGGCCAAGTCTCACGAGGCCAGAAAGGACCCAAGACCCTGTGACCGAAACGAGGGAGGGGCAAGGAAGAGGCCCGGGCCTGGCCTCCCTGCCCTCTGCAGCAGGACTGTGGGCACCAACTCCCCCAGGACTAAGAAGGAGGGCGCTTCCCCAAGTCACCGAAAAGGGGTTCACCGAGACCATCCATCCCAGCGCGGGAATGACTAACTCCTGGACAAAGCGCCCTGCAGAGCACACAGGGCCGAGGGCTGGCGTCAGGCCCCCAGCTCATCCTTCCACTCCTGCAGCTTTGTGTCCATGGCTTGCAGCGTGGATTCGTCCTGTGCCAACACAGATCGGTCCTGCTCTTCTCCCCAGACCCCCAGCGGGCCGTGGGCAGCATGGGCAGGCGCCCCCCCCCCCCCCCCCCGCAGCCCTGCCTTTTACCTTCATAAAACAGAAGCGGATGTAGTGGTCAAAGTGCTTCCGCTGGGGCACGCTGTAGAAGATGGACATGGGGATGGCCACCAAGCCCTGGGGGGGAGGGGGGAGGAAGCACGTGTCTCAACAGGCCTCCCGGCCCAGCAGCCCCGGCTCTCGGGAGGCAGAGAGGTCTCATGGCGTTGGGGGGAGAGGTTCGCGCCAATTCGCACCTCCGGTGCTATGTCAAGGTCACAGGGAAAGAATCCCAGAACACCCCATGTCCCGCCTGCGTGTGGAGAGGACATGGAGGCCAAGAGAGGGGTCAGGGCAGAGCCAGGGAGGAAGTCAGCCTGAGGATCGTAGCTCTGAGCTGAGTGACCCCAGAGTTAAAGGCCAACTCCTCACTGTACAGATGGCAACACCGGGCCCTGGGGGCCGGGACTGGTTCTGCCAGCCCGCATGCCACCTTTGTTCAAATTAACCAGGCTCGCCGTCCTGGCCGAGGGCACAGCCCTGCGCCGGAGGCCCCGCCCACCTTGTTCTTGATCATCCACTTGACGAAGCGGCTGTCATAGGGCTCGTCCGCAGCCCCCGGCAGGTCAGGCATCTTGCTCTCTGGGGGACAGAGGCCGTGCTGAGCCCCGGGCGGCCTCCAGCCCCCCACAGCCTGCCCGGCCCGGCCCCTCCTCACTGAAGTCCGAGATGTCCGCCACGAAGAAGTAGCTGCCCTGGGAGATGACGGGCCGCAGGCCCACGGTCTGCACGCTTCGCGCCATGTGTTCACAGCGGCGCTGCATGGCCCGCGGCAGCTGCACGAAGTAGCTGCTGGGCTGGCCGAAGTGCAGCTGCTCCCGCTCCAGGCTCTCGGCCACTGCGGCCTGCGGGGGCGGGGTGTGCGGGCGGGGGGCGGGGTGTACGGGGGGGGGGAGGGGGGAGGAAGGATGCACAAGCCTGTCAGGCTGACCTGGCCCGGGGCCAGCACAGCCCCCCCCACCCCCCCCGGGTTCGGTCCCCTGGCCTCCTCACCTGGGCCTGCGTGGGACAGTGGTAGACGGAGTTCTGATGCACCGTGTACAGGTGCTTCATGAGACACTCGGGGCCCAGGACCCAGCCCACCTAGACCGCAAACACAGGTGCGGGGAGGCCTCTCAGGGCCTGGCCAGAGGCCTCCTTCCTTCCCAGGCCACCTGTCCCGCCGGGGGCCACAGCGGAGAGGGGCGGTCCCCTAACCTTGTCCACTCACCTTCCAGCCGGTGACGCTGAAGGTCTTGCCCGCGCTGCCAATGGTCAGAGTGCGTTCCCACATGCCAGGGAGGCTGGCTGCCCAGGGCAAAGAGAGCAGCTGCTGAGGCTGCGGGGGGCGGGGCCGGGGCCGGGGAAGGGGCCCTCAGGCTCTCTGCTCTCAGAGCTGCAGTCGTGCTATTTACAGGACTTATTCCAGGTCATCCTCATGGCAAGCCGTGGTGGGTGGTGCCCCTGTTCTGTCACATGACTGTGTGCCTCCAGACCCTTAGGCCCTAATCAGCAGGCCTGCTGCTGCCTCCCACACTGGGCTCACCGCCCCGGCACTAACAGCCAGGGGCATGGGGGCACCCTGGCCAGCCGCCCTCACCAATGCTGATGTGCTGGTGCCCATCGAAGACCAGCCACTGGTAGACCTCGTCCGAGATGCATACCACGTCGTGCCGCTGGCACAGGCGGGCTATCAGCTCCAGCTCCGCCCTGGAGAACACCTGCTCAGAGAGGGAGCGGGTACAGGGAACCCAGAGCCTCTCTGCCCCCTCCCATCGACTCCCCGCAGCAGTGGCCCTGTGAGATAACAGGGGACATAGCCCTGGCTGGTGTGGCTCAGTGGACAGAGCGCCAGACTGCAGACTGAAGGGTCCCAGGTTCGATTCCGGTCAAGGGCCCCCGCCTGGGTTGTGGGTTCGATCCCCAGTAGAGGGAACACAGGAGGCAGGCGATCCATGATTCTCATCACTGATGTTTCTCTCTCTCTCTCTCTCTCTCCCTTGCTCTCTGAAATCAATTTAAAAAATATATTTGAAAGAAAGAAAAATATATATTTTGGTCCCTGCCCTGGTTCCTGGCACAGAGCTCCTGAAACCCTTGCCAATGCCTACGTGACAAGAGTGCTGGGCACGTTCTGTGTCCTAATGAGGCCACTCTGGGCGGGGCTTGGGCAGGGCTGGTCCTGGAGAGACCCAGCCAGTTTCCAGCCCCGATTTCTAGAAGGGGGGAGGGGCTGGGAATGGAGTGCCCATTGGCTACGCCTACGCGATGAAGTCTCCGTGACACCCAACCACGCGGGGCTCTCACCACGCGGGGCTCTCACCACGCGGGGCTCTCACCACACGGGGCTCTCACCACGCGGGGCTCAGAGAGCTTCCAGGTTGGTCACCAAGAGGGTGGTGGCCCTGCTCCCGGGGGACAGACGCTCCTGTGCTTGAGGCCCTCCCAGAGGTCCCCATATCTCTCTCTCTCCACCTGGCCGCTCACCCGCGTCCTTTACCACGTTTTCTTTTCACAGAGAGGAAGGGAGAGGGATAGATTAGAAACATCGATGAGAGAAACATCCATCAGCTGCCTCCTGCACACCCCCCACTGGGGATGTGCCCGCAGCCAAGGAACATGCCCTTGACCGGAATCGAACCCGGGACCCTTCAGTCTACAGGCTGACGCTCTATCCACTGAGCCACACCGGTTTCGGCCCTTCACCATGTCCTTTAGCACGCTTGTAACCCTGCTTCCCTGAGTTCTGGGAGCTGCTCTCACGAGCTCACTGAACCCCAGGAGGGGGTCCTGGGACGCCCAGACTCGGCTGCTTGGCCTGAAGCACAGGTGAACAGCTGGAGGTGGGGCCGCGTCGTGGGGCTGGCCCTCAGCCAGTGGATGGACGCTCTCCAGGAAGGCAGGGGCAGAACTGGCCCGAGTTAGAGTGTAGGTCACCGAGCGGGTGTGGCCGAATTGCTGGGTGTGTGAAGTCCCACACACCTGGCATCACAGGTGCCCGAGTGTGGGACACCCGGGAGGGAGACTGGGTTTTCCCTCACGTTGGTTTTGTCATGTCCCCATTTTGCAGATGAGAAAACGCTCCGAGAGTGAGGCCACTGGCTCCGGGCCGTGGGGAGGGGGTACGGGGCACCCAGCCCAGCCTCGGCTCACACAGGCCGCCCCCACCCCCCAACGGAGGAAGAACCCGAGGCCCCAGGTGGCAAACAGTAAGACTGAACCCGTGCAGAGGGGTCCCCAGAGGAGGTCTCGTACCTTCCCCAGGGGGTTGTGCGGGGTGTTGAGGACCAGGGCTTTGGTGCGAGGTGTGAACTTGCTGGCCAGCTCCGTGGGGTCCAGCTGCCAGTCGCTGCTGGAATCCAGGTCCCCAGCCCGGGTGGGGGGCTGCAATAGCGAGGGCAGTCCTTACTTCCCTGCCAGTCAGCGCTGAGGATCTGACTCTCCCCGTGCCACGTGCCCCCCTCTGCCCATCCTGGAGAAACGGCTTCCTTCCCTCCCTCCCTTTTCTTCTTTCCCTCTCTTCCTCCCTCCCTCCCTCCCTCCCTCCCTCCCTCCCTCTCTCCCTCCTTCCCTTCCTTCCCTTCTCTCCCTTTTCCCTCCCTCCCTCCCTCCTTTCTCTTCCTTCCCTCCCTCCCTTCTTTCTCTTCCTTCCCTCCCTCCCTTCTTTCTCTTCCTTCCCTCCCTCCCTCCCTCCCTCCCTCCCTCCTTTCTCTTCCTTCCCTCCCTCCCTCCCTTCCTCCTTTCTCTTCCTTCCCTCCCTCCCTCCTATTCTTACTTCCCTGACAGCTAGCACTGAGAATCTGACTCTCCCCCTGCCACATCCCCGCCTCTGCCCATCCTGGAGAAACGGCTTCCTTCCCTCCCTCCTTCCCTCCCTCCCTCCCTCCCTCCCTCCCTCCCTCCCTCCCTCCCCCCCCCACCTCCCAGGGTCCAACTCAGCACACTGCTTGGGCCCCTCTGCCCACCCTCAGCCCAACCAGCATTCTCACCGGCTTCAGGGGCACGAACACAGGGCAGCCCCCTGCCATCAATGTCATGGGCTCGTAGCAGTCAAAAAAAGGCTCGATGATGATGACCTGGTACGAGGGTCAGATTCGCTGAGGTCAGTATCGCCCTGACCCCTCGCCCCCACCAGGCCCCAGCCCCGCCCCACTCACCTCATCGCCCTCGTCCACCAGGGCCTGGAAGGCTGAGAACAGGGCCCCGTAGGCGCCCACGGTCACCAGCACGTTCTTCAGAGGGTCTATGTCCTGTCCCAGCAGCTTCCCGAAGAAACTTGCCAAGACCTTTGTCAGTGGCGGGTAACCCTGCCGGGACAGAGGGGCCAGCGCCTGGCTCAGCCTCGGCCCGCCCACCGGCTCGGCTGCATCCCGGCTACTGGAGCATCTTCTAGGGGCAGGTCTGGGGCAAAGTCAGTGCTCAGGGTGAGTCCTTTCAGCTCCCCGTAACACCTGCCACAGGCCTTTCTGTGCCAGCGCAGAGCCGGGCTGGGCTATGGTGGGGAACCAGACGGAGCGCAGCCCAATACAGCCGCCCAAGCAGCGGCAGCTCTACACCTAAAACACCCCCTTTTAAGTTTAAGGCGCACATTCGCGCCATCTGATCCTCCCAGCAGCCTTGCGAGAAGGGCATTTTTCATTGACGTCAGAGAGGAAGGGACGGAGAGAGGGAAACGTCCGTGATGAGAGACGGGCACTGATCGGCTGCCTGCTGCGCGGCCCCCGCTGGGAAGGGCGCCCGCAACCCGGGCCTGTGCCCTTCGCTGGAATCGAACCCGGGACCCTTCAGTCTCCAGGCCGACACACTGTCCACTGAGCCAGACTGGCCAGGGCAGGAAAGGCATTGACACCCGCCGTCTGGCAGGCAGAAAAACAGACCCAGGAGAAAGAGAGGACTTGCCCAAGGTCGCCGCAGACCAAGTACAGGAAGAGGTTTCATGCCGCAGTTTGGAAGGACCCCATTGGGAGAGGACCTCATTGGGAGAGGACCCCATTGGGAGAGGAAGACGGCGCCTGCACTTGTTTGCCCAGGACACTCACAAAACCCTCAGGGCTGAGCCAAGCCAGGCGAGTGGCCCAAACTATGGAGAATGTAACTAAGTAATCCACGAAGCCAGGGCTGACCACCTAACAATGAAAAGCTTCTATACGGGAAACCAGTCCAGGACACACTTGAAAGGCAAAGAGAAAACAAGGCAACGTAAGGAAATCAGGAAAGATAGTTAACACATAAAGAGCTCTTACAAAGCAGCAAGACAAAGACACCCACCCAAGTGAGAAAACAGGCAGGTCACAAAGAACAAGCACGGATGCCCGATGTGCAGGTGGAAGAGTGACGACTGAAGAAAAGCAAGAGAAAGTAGCACTGAAACGGGGCTACGCTGTAAGAATAGAACGTCCCCGACAGCAGGTATTTATTTATTTATTTTTTTTTTTTTTTTTTTTTTTAAATATATATTTTATTGATTTTTTACAGAGCGGAAGGGAGAGGGATAGAAAGTCAGAAACATCGATGAGAGAGAAGCATCAATCAGCTGCCTCTTGCACGCCCCCTACTGGGGATGTGCCCGCAGCCAAGGTACATGCCCTTGACCAGAATCGAACCTGGGACCCTTCAGTCCGCAGTCCGATGCTCTATCCACTGAGCCAAACCGGTCTCGGCGTCAGCAGGTATTTAAAAGACCGACGATGCCGTGCTTGGCAAGAGTGGGACAAATGGTTCCTCTTTCACCCAAATAATAAACTTCCCTGCCAGCTCTGAGACCAGCCTGTTGGCGGGAATGTACGGAAGTCTCCCTGCCCCGCAAACCGACAGTGTCGATCACGAGCTTAAATGCTTACGCCTTTAGTTCTCTCGTCTGACTGCAGGGATTTCTCTGAGAGAGACACTCACACACCTGCACAGGGATGCACACGCAGCTATTCACTGCCTGTTCACAGCAGCCCGACCCCCACGCCAGCCCGGCGGCGCAGCGGGGTGAGCACAGCACGGCACAGCTAGCACTGGAGTGCCGTGCAGCCCCGAGAAAGGACAAGGCTCTTTGGACACGGCAAGCTGTCGTGCAGTTTACGGTCATAAGTTACCGAACGTTAGTTATAGTACGAGCGCACTGGTGTCACAAGGCTCACCAACAGCTGTATAAGCATGTGAGTGTATTTTTTTTATGGAAGCATTTTAAAAAATAGATTTTGTTGATTGTTTACAGCGCGGAAGGGAGAGGGATAGAAAGTCAGAAACATCGATGAGAGCGAGACATCGATCAGCTGCCTCTTGCACGCCTCCTACTGGGGATGTGCCCGCAAGCCGAGGTACATGCCCTTGACGGAATCGAACCCGGGACCCTTCAGTCCGCAGGCCGACGCTCTAGCCACTGAGCCACACCGGTCTCGGCTGATGGAAGCGTTTTTAAAGGTTAAAAATCTGTACACTAACCAAAGTGGCAAATTGTTGGCAGTGGTGGCCCTGGAGGTGGCACGGGAGGAAACAGCCCTCCTGACAACTCGGGCACACCCGCGTTGAAGAGCCAGTGGTCTACTCCCAGGGTGGCAAATGGCTACCTGACCCTTCACAGGAAGAGTCTGAATTTAGAGTCAAATCCATTAGTAGCTTGTCTTTCAGGGCTCAGCTGACCTGTCACCTCCTCCAGGGAGCCTTCTCTGATCCCCCTTCTTCCTGCCCCATTTTCCTCCATCACTGCCTTTCCATATCAACTGCCTCTGTTTTCTGGTGGTTTTGTGTGTGTGTGTGTTTTCTTGGTTTTTGTCTGCCTTTCCCCAGACCACGAGCTGTCCCAGCCAGAGGCTGAAACAGAGGACATGCTCAGTGAGCACTGAACTGTGGCTGGACCGAGTTCCTGGGCTCCTCCCGCTCCCTCCCCAGGGCCCCAGCAGAGGCCCATGTCCAGGCCCGGAGGACTGGAGACTCACAAATGCCCTCGTGTACTGGTTGAGCATGAAGTCCCCGCTGACGGCATGCTGGAAGGCTTCCATGGCGAAGTCCGGAGGCGGGAAGTCGGGGAAGCCTTGTCCCAAGTTCACGGCGTCGTACTCACTGGCCAGTTTGGTGAACTCCACCCTGGGCAACAAATGGAGGGTCGGCACCAGCCCAGCCCTCCCCCCCGACCTGGACTGCCACCTGTTTCCACGGCACGGGGCTCGCTGTAGAGAAACTGCACAGCTAGCGTCCACCCTGGAGGTCAGTGCCAGGCTCATCGCTGGTGACATGCTCTTCCGTCAGGTGGACCGGGCACTGTGCCCGTCCCATGTCTCAGCCCAGGGGCTCACAACCTTTCAGACCGTGATCCCCAGTAAGAAGTCATCTTTAGACACAAACCCTCCTGGAGTCACATTCTGGTGTGATCTAGCTCCTGGCCTCGCCGCGCCCCCTCAATTCTTCAGAAACGCTTCTTGGGGAGCCCCTCCCGGGTGGATCTGATGCCCCGTTGGCACGCTTGTCAACACCAGTGTGAAATGCTTGCTCCCGTAGCCTCCCCGGTGTGCACGGGGCCCGTCCTCTCCCGGGTCACAGTGGGGATGGGGAAGCTGAAGTTTGGAGGGACCTGCCTGAGTGTCCAAGGCGCAGCCAGAGTGACCCCCCATCTGTCCGGAGCGAAGCTGATGCTCTCGATCCTTACTCTGGGCACACGGGCGACCCACCAGCCCTCGATCTGCCCTCAACGACCTTTCTTCTGGGCCCGCCTGGTGGCCACCTCTTGAGGGAAATGGGGAGAGAGGCGGAGAGGCTGGAGGAGGAGGCTGGCAGGGGGTTCCAGGCTGACTTGGCTGAGTTAAATCTGAATAACAATAACTGTCATTCTGTGTGTGTGGGGAAGCATGGGGCTCTGTTGGAAAGTTTGTAAGGAGGACGTTCTGAAAAAAGGAGTGGGCTGAAGGTGGCCCACCCTGTTTATCAATTCTGATTAGGGGAGTGCAGAAGGCAGCGCCCCTAATTATTCCTTGACCTTTCCAAACAAGTCTGTGCACGTGCACCCCCACCCCTGGCCCCACCCCCGGGTGTTTACTGGAATCCTTACGCTTAATCTTTAGGTGTCCTTGCTTAAAGGACACTGCAGACACATGTGTCCCCCCAAGATTACTTACGCTATTGATTGTATCTAAAAGATAAACTTTAGCCTAAACCAGTTTGGCTCAGTGGCTTGAGCGTCGGACTGCGGACTGAAGGGTCCCGGGTTCGATTCCGGTCAAGGGCATGTACCTTGGCTGTGGGCACATCCCCCGTGGGGGGGGGTGCAGGAGGCAGCTGATCGATGTTTCTCTCTCATGATGTTTCTAACTCTCTATCCCTCTCCCTTCCTCTCTGTAAAAAAATCAATAAAATATATTTAAAAAAAATAAACATGAAAGATAAACTTTATCTCAAACTGCTGTTACAATAAAAGCCTGAAGAGGCAGGCGATTGAGACTGTCTGGTTCCTTTAGCCAGGCAGCCCCTTAGTCCTCTCTTCCACAGCAGCCGGGTGTCAGAGTGTTCTTTCATCCGGGCTCAGGGTCTGCTGGTCAGCCCTGGCCGTCTGGACTCGGTCATCTCCCCAGGGCTCCATGATGCCCCGGAAGACACATGGAGCTGCTGAGGTCAGAGAGGCCAGCCACCTGCCCAGAGTCACACAGCAGCTAACGGCAGTGCTCAGGTGGTGGCTGTTCCACAGAAATCAGGACAAGGGAGCCAGGCTCAAACACTCTGCAGAGACTGGCTGCCCTCGGGCCACCACCCTGGGGTCAGCAGGAACCTGGAGCCCTTTGTTCCCCTGACTCTCACAGCCTTGATCCCCAACACTCCCCTCCTGTCCTGTGCATTCTGGCCAGGCCCACTCCTGCTCTCCCCTGCCTTTGCCTCTCCTGGCCTCAGTCTCCCCTCCTGTACAATGGGAGTGGCTACCAGGTTGTGAGTCAGGAAGGAATCTTGTCTCCTCTCCCAGCCTGCCTCCCCATCATTCCCTGTCCTGAGTTGCACTTGACCTTATCTGCAAATGGGGCCACCAGGCTGCCCCGCCTGCTGCACAGAGAGGATGGAGGGGGGCGGTTTGAGGATCAGCCAGACTCTCCAGGGAATGTGGGCCTGGCTCCCTCGCCCCAGACACCATGGAGCATCGAAAGGAGAAGATGGAGGAGGAAGATCTTTGCGAAACACCAAGTCCTGTCCACGGGGGCGGCTTGGTAGAAAGTATCTCCCCGTGTTGTGTGAAAACACAGCCAACAATTTCCTTCAAGTGCCGAGGGGTCTCCGTTCCGGGCCAGGCCGGTGTGGGCCGGGAGACGGGGAACGCCTCCTCGCACGTCCTCCCGCTGCATCCGTCCCTCACCAGGGACCGGCCCGGGTCCCCGAATTTGGGGCAGTGGCTGGAGAAGGGAGCTGCCCCTCCGCTGACGGCCGTGAAGAGCGCCTGTATCTCGCCTCCCAGCCTGGCTCACTCCGCACCGAGTGTGAGTAAAACAGCCCCTCAAGCCCCTCGCCTGGGCCTGGCGGCCTGTTGCCAGCATCCAGTATTTTGCCTTATCTCCCGAGGCCGTTGGAGGGAAATAAAGCTAGCTCCCTTTTGCGGCTGGGGAGCGGGGGTCCGGGCAGGCGGCACGGGCCCCAGCGCCAGCGCCAAGCGGGGTGCAGCTGAGCTTGGCACCCAAGCCTCTGCTTCAGGTCTCGCCCCTCGTGGGCTGTGGCTGCAGATCTGACGGTCCCGGGGGCCACTGAGTTTGTGCAGACCCAGGGCCCGGGACCCCCGGCCTGTCCTGCCCCCAGGACGGAGGGAACCCACACACCCCCCCGCGCCTGCGCACTCACCACGGGTTGTGGTCGATCCCAGCCAGTCTCCGTGCAGGCAGCCTGCTGGCCATGGCGAGCTGGGAACAGAGCGAGTGGAAGGTCAGAGCGGGCAGTGCAGCCCGGGCTTCTGGGAAGACAGGAAGCTGTGCCCCATCCTCCACCTTTAACAGAGCCCTGCCCGCCCACCCCCACAGAGGGGGCGGAGATCAGCACTCCCAGCAGCTCCAGCCGCCTCCCCCACCTGTGCCCCCCCCCTACCCTCCCTCTCTCACCTGTGCCCTCCTGACTGGCCCCCTGGCTCCTCCCTGTGTCACCGGGCTCAGCCGCTCAGCCAGCTGGACTTGCCCCCCCTGCCAGGCTGGCCCCATAGCCTGGATGCCGTTGGGTTAAAGTTTGAGGACAGGCTGGGGCTGAGGAGGAGGAGCAGGAGGCGGGTAGGGGGGTGAGAGGTGGGGAAGGATCATGGCAGCAGTGACAGCCGCTCTGTGTACAGGGGACTGGCTGCGCTCTCCACGAATTTCTCAGACGATCTGGCTGCCCGGGTTGGAGACGAGAAAGTGGGGCGGGGGTGAGGTGTGTAAGGTCACCACCAACACACTCACACTCAGCCGGGTGGAGAGGAGGCCACGTGCTCAGTTCTGGGGGGCTCAGCGGCCCTCTCCAGCCACCCCTCCATCCCCTGCGTCCCCTCCAGGGCAGCCTCCTCCTCCTCCACAGGTGCCCAGACACCAGCCAGGCCCCAGGGCTGCTCAGCTGAGTGCCAGGGCCAGGTGCCCAAGCTCCTCCTGGCCTCAGTCTCCCCAAAGGCATAAGGGGAGCGTGGGGTCGTGGCCCCTCGGCAGGTTGGTGAGTCCCGGCCGGCTGGGAGCAGAGCCGGGCCTCATGTTCTCCTCAGCCACCTGCTGTGCCAGCAGGGAGCCCTTCCCGTTTCTCCTGGTCGCGCTGTCCCCACAGCGTCCCCATCAGAGGTGCCATGATAACTCCATCTGGAGATGAAGACATGGGGCTCAGAGAGGTTCTGGGACCTGGCCAGGTCAGAGGAGGAGCCGGACAGGACCCTGGTGGGGCAGCGGCAACAGCAGGGTGCTAGCACCAGACCCCTCACCCGGGACCATGTGTGTACGGGCCAGGTTTTCCCATAGCCCGAGAGGCCCGCCAATGTGAGCGATTCAGAGAGCCCAGCATGGGGATGGCACCTAGTGGGTGCTTTGCTGACATTGGCACCCCCCTTCCCTGAACCCCGATACCCATCACCAGGCCTGGCGCTCAGTACACGTCGAAATAGTTTAAATTTTTAATGTATTGATTGATTTCAGAGAGAGAGGAAGGGGGAAGAGAGAGAGAGAAAAATATCGATCCATTAGTTCCACTTATTTCTGCATTCATTGGTTATTTTTTTAAATAGATTTTTTATTGACTTCAGAGAGGAAGGAAGAGGGAGAGAGACAGAAACATCAACCATGAGAGAGAATCATCGATCGGCTGCCTCCTGCGCGCCCCCTACTGGGGACTGACCCGCAACCCGGGCCTGTGCCCCGACCGGGAATCGAACCCTCACCTCCTGGTTCACAGGCTGACGCTCAGCCCCTGGGCCCCGCTGGTGGGCACTGGTGGATTCTTACATGTGCCCTTCGCTGGGGACCGAACCCGCAACCTCGGCATGTCAGGATGATGCTCGAACCCAGTGCTGGCAAACTGAGGCCCGCGAGCCACGTGCAGCTCGTGAGCCGTGGTTGGCGGCTCTGTTGACTAGTGAGTTTGCCGACCACGGCTCTAGCCAACGGAACTGCCCAGGGTAGCCAGGGCCACATTTTCTAAAAACAATTTTTCTTTTTATGACTAAAAAACGTGGAAGAAAATCACATTTTAGGAGAATATGTACCCATGTGACATGCCGATGTCAGTAAAACAGGCTACAAAATATTATGATGTTCTATAAAAAAAACATACCCTAGTATATATATTTGTATATATATATACTTTTTTTTTAATGACCCTATAGGAGCGGGAGAAAGTTTGGGAGGAAATATAGCAAACTGTTAACAAAGGTTCTATGCGGGCGGCCACATCACAGGTGATTTGATTCCACCTGCCTGCTTTTCTGCCCCCAGGGTTTTCGTAAGAAGATGACCCCGTATTCCGTGGGCTCCGGCGTGCGCAGTGTTTGCATTGCACTTTCTCTGGATTTGGATGGCTGCCAATCTAAAGCACGAGAGTGGATGGCATGTTCCCCCTTCACTCCTCCACAAAATAACAGTGCCCCTCACAATTGATGGCACCCTAGATACCCAGACACAACAAATTACTTTTGAATTAGGGATGCATCACATGAAAAAACAAAACAAAACAAAGACGAGTCAGGAGCAGAGTGGGGAGAGGGGCACAGACGTTGGAGTGGGGGGAGTTTGAGGAGGGTTGGGGTGGGAAAGCATAGAGGGGTGCAGGGGCCCAGAGAGAGAAAAAGGAGGTGAATGCATTTAGGAAGGAGATAAAAATAATGGGGGACTGCAGAAACCTGGGGTGCTCCAAGGAGTGACCTTCCAGTGTGTCCCACAGCGCTTGGACCGCGAGGCAGCAGTGCGCGTTTCCAGGCTTACACATCATGTGTCCATTCAGTGAGCATTTACTGAGCACCGACTGTGTACCCAGCATGGGCTGGGCACAGCGGGGGGGTGAGGGGAGGCAGCAGCACCAAGCGGCCATTCAGATGCAGAGCTACAAGTTCTAGATTGGAAGCAAAGGCAAGGGAGGGACCCGCATCCAGGGTGCAGTCAGGGACGGCTTCCTGAAAGAGGAGGCTCACGCGTGGGTTTGGAGCCAGGACCAAGCCCGATCCCAGGGGCCCCGGGTCATGCAGGCAGCAGCGAGCACTTACAGTCTGGTGCAAGCACCGGCGGAGTGAAGCTCCAGCCTTCCTTCTCTGGAGGGACCCCACCAGGTGCAAAGAGATGGCGGCCGAGTTCCTGAACATGCCTCCCAGAGCCACGGGCACTGCCGACGTCTCCTCCGGCAGAGGAGAGCGAGTGGAACACCCTGGCCCGGGGCTCGAGTCTCTCACACACAGCTCTGATGACAATGACAACAAGGGCTGGGGTTTATCGAGTGGCCACTGTGCAGCAGGCAGAGCGATCCGTGCTCTGTTGTAGGATTATCCCTCAGCCCTCAAAAACACCAGTGACACCCCCACGCCCCAGCAACCAGGGTGACCCTTTAAAACTGTAAATCAAGCCGAAACCGGTTTGGCTCAGTGGATAGAGCGTCGGACTGCGGACTGAAGGGTCCCGGGTTCGATTCCGGTCAAGGGCATGTACCTTGGCTGCGGGCACATCCCCAGTAGGGGGCGTGCAAGAGGCAGCTGATCGATGTCTCGCTCTCATTGATGTTTCTGACTTTCTATCCCTCTCCCTTCCGCTCTGTAAAAAATCAATAAAATATATTAAAAACAAACAAACAAAAAAAAACTGTAAATCAGCCCTGACCGGGTTGGCCCCAGTGGATGGAGCATCGGCCTGCAGACTGAAAGGTCCCAGGTTCGATTCCGGTCAAGGGCATGGACCTTGGTTGCGGGCACATCCCCAGGGGGGGGTGTGCAGGAAGCAGCTGACGGATGTTTCTAACTCTCTATCCCTCTTCCTTCCTCTCTGTAAAAAAAAAAAAATCAATAAAATATATATTAAAAATTGTAAATCACCTCTAACGGGGGGGAAATGCTCCTGGTGAAGATCATGAATAGCTCCTCACATCAAAGAGTCAACTCTATGTCCTGACTCCGGAAACACACGCCACCTGCATGTCCTCCTTGTGCTAAAGTCCAATAAATCTACGTCAAATAAGGCCTCGGGGTCAGAAGAACATGCTAACCGACACCGCAGAGATGCAGTCAGGGAGTGAGGAGTGTGTGATGATGGCTCCGGGCGCCTTTTTGCTCTGATGACAATGTTGTAAAATAAGACGTTCCAGCAGGTTCAGACCGATGGAGCCGCCATGAAACAAATGGCCTTGTTCCTTCGACGAACAAAATACAGGGGAGGGAAACCCGAAGGCAGTGTGTGTCAAAAGAGACTCAGCAGACACAGCTGGACAGAGCGTTGGCACGTGGACTGACGGAGCCCAGGTTCGGTTCCGGTCAGGGGCATGGACCTTGGCTGCAGGCACATCCCCAGTGGGAGGTGTGCAGGAGGCAGCTGATGGATGTTTCTTTCTACTCATGCTCCTTCTCCCTCTTTTTCAGTTTGCGGTCAGGACTGCACAAGTGTGAATACACTAAGAACCACCGAATAGCGCGCTTTATGCGGCTGAATTACATGGTGTGTGCGTTATTATATCTCAATAGAGCAGTTTTTAAAAAAATGGCCACGGTGAAAAATCAAAAGGCAGGGGGGTAGGAGAGGCCGGGGGGAGGTCAATGGGGGGAAAAAGGAAACACATGTACTACTATTTGTAACACTTTAAAAATTATATATATACAAAAAATAAAATAAAATATAAAAAAAGAAAGGGAGAAGGAACATGAGTATAAAGATTAAAAATTGGACTAATAAGTACTTGTTAGAGTAATAAAAGAGTAATATGCAAAAAAAAAAAAATCAAAAGGCAGTGCTCTTGCGGGGGCCATGGGAATGTGTCTCTGATGTGGCTGAGGGGACAGCCAGGCCTCCGGGGCGGCTCGGGCAGTGCGGACAGCGGGGCCGGCTGCAGCTGGCACACCCGCGCTCTGAAGGGCTCCCAGTGGCTTTGCTGGGCTTTCTGAGAACTGCCCAGAGTCTGGGACTCTCCCTGTCCTCGGAGAGGTCAGGCCCAGTGCTGGAACAGGAGCGGGTGCTTAGGGTCGGGCTGCTCTAGAGGGCGCTGTGGGCACCTGCCCAGGCCTGTGGGGTTAGGGAGGGCTCCCAGGAGAACGTGGCCGCCAAGCCGAGTCCGGGAGGGAAAGCGTGTCTGTGGACAGTGGTGCACAGGCCCCGGGGAGCGGAAGGCAGCTGGGAGGCTCCAGGAGCTGAGCAAAGTCTGGCCAGAGTTCGCTCATTTCTCGGAATTGAGTCAGTTCCAGGGGACATCCTGCAGGAAGCACCCCCCTCACCCCCCGCCCCAGTGGCTAAGCCCCGAAATGGTAAACCCCTGTGATCACTATCTGAGGAGGGACATTCCACGGGCGAGTCACCTCCGGAGATGGCATCAGCGTGCTTCGTGCTTCGGCCTCACTCAGCCAGGGGATTCGAGGCCAAGGCCAGGTCTGAGCCAGTGCAGGCCACAGTCGGTGCCCTGTGCCTGCTGGGCGTTCTAGGGGACCGACTGGCCCACCTGCCCGGGACTGAGGGTTTTCTCAGGACGTGGGGTTTGCAGTGCTAACACGGGGACCCTCCTGGGCAGAGGGGATGGCTGGTTCCCGTCGGCCGGGAGAAGGCAGGTCGCTGCTCCTGTCCTGGGCCCGATGTCCTGCTGCCTCGTCCAGTACTCACTCCTACAGGGACCCTCCGCAGCTGCCTCCTAGCCACCTGGTTCAAATCCGGGGGTGCCGCTGGCCGATCCTCTCTGACGCCCTCGCCCACATCGCTCCCCGTCTGTCAATTCTGTCTTCTCCTGAAGCGACTGCTCCTCCTCCGCCCCAACTCGTGCCTTTCTCGTTCACTGGGTGGCAGCGGGGGGGGAGCAGAGGGGCATGCTCTGGGTGGCAGCGGGGGGGGAGCAGAGGGGCATGCTCTGGGTGGCAGCGGGGGGGCACGCTCAGCTCTCTGTCACTGGGCCTTTCGGCCCCGGAAACAGGTGCTGTCCCCGCCCGCATCCCTAGGCGAGGACATGGTAACAATGACAGAATCACAACTAACACTGATGCTGAGCTCCAGAGGTTGGAGGAGGAGCTGCACCCCCGAACCCAGGCACGCAGGCACACTGACACCGGACCAGATCCCTGCCACCACCTCAGCCCCTCGCCCTCGCTGGGCACTGCTGACTCTTGGGGCTGGAGGCATCCTGGGCCACCTGGCTCCTAGGCCAGGCTCACTGTCCCGGGGCTGCAGGAGACTGCCAGGGCAGGGGGTGGTGTGTGTGCCCGAGAGTCTGTGGGCAAGGGAGTGAGCATCACTGGGTGGGGTGTGTGCCCAGCCAGGCCTAGGCCCGTGGGAGATGGTTAGGTCACGGGCTGTAGGGTCACGAGGCGAAGCACTCCAGGGCCCCACTGGCCCGTTTCCCTGTCTGTTAAGGAAATAAATACGGTAATTCATGGAAAGCCGATCACTTAGTGCCTGGCACAGAAAAGGTGCCCAGGAGACGGCTGACGTTAATAACAGCTTGGGAACTTTATGAATATTCACTGAGTTGATGTAACATGGCACGCGGGGCTAGCTGTGTGAACTTGCTCGTGTTCGCTGGCAGGGCTGACTTCCCCATCAGACCGTCTCGGAGGGCATAGTGCCAACGGCCTGCCATAGTTTGAGGGGGCCCGTGAAAATGTTTTAATCTTAATTTATTTTAAAATAAGAAAAAAAAGGACATAACAATAATCCTATATAGTAAAAGAGTAATATGCAAATTGACCCTAATGGCGGAACGACAACAACTGCCGGACCCGTCACTGTGAGGCGCACTGACCACCCCTTGGTTCCTCTCCCCAACAACTGCCGGACCCGTCACTGTGAGGCGCACTGACCACCCCTTGGTTCCTCTCCCCGGCCGGCAGGCTCCGGGCGCCCGAGAGCGAACGGGGAGCCAGAGGTGGGTGGTGGCAGGGGGCAGGGCCGGCTGCAGGCAGCGGGGGAAGGTGGCCCTGACCACATGCCAGGCCCAGGGACAGCACCTGCAGGTGAACTTCGTGTGCCGGGCTCTGGTGAATATATAATAATGAGTTCGGCCTGGTGATGTTCATTCTTTATGTAGCAACACAGCTGTAAAATATAACTTTTATTACCTTTCTAATGGAGAAAGGGGCCCAGGACAGTCATAATGTGACCTTGAACGTAGGCAAACCCATGTGTGGTTGTGACATCAGTGCAAAAAGGAGCGTTTCACTTGAGCATGTGCACAGCCTGTGTGTGTTTGTGAGCATGTGCACACACCTGTCTGTGTCTGTGAGCATGTGCACACACCTGTCTGTGTCTGTGAGCATGTGCACACACCTGTCTGTGTCTGTGAGCATGTGCACACACCTGTCTGTGTCTGTGAGCATGTGCACACACCTGTCTGTGTCTGTGAGCATGTGCACACACCTGTCTGTGTCTGTGAGCATGTGCACACATCTGTCTGTGTCTGTGAGCATGTGCACACACCTGTCTGTGTCTGTGAGCATGTGCACACATCTGTCTGTGTCTGTGAGCATGTGCACACATCTGTCTGTGTCTGTGAGCATGTGCACACACCTGTCTGTGTCTGTGAGCATGTGCACACATCTGTCTGTCTGTGAGCATGTGCACACACCTGTCTGTGTCTGTGAGCATGTGCACACACCTGTCTGTGTCTGTGAGCATGTGCACACATCTGTCTGTGTCTGTGAGCATGTGCACACACCTGTCTGTGTCTGTGAGCATGTGCACACATCTGTCTGTCTGTGAGCATGTGCACACACCTGTCTGTGTCTGTGAGCATGTGCACACGTCTGTCTGTGTCTGTGAGCATGTGCACACGTCTGTCTGTGTCTGTGAGCATGTGCACACACCTGTCTGTGTGTGTCTGTGAGCATGTGCACACATCTGTGCGTGTCTGTGAGCATGTGCACACACCTGTCTGTGTTTGTGAGCATGTGCACACACCTGTCTGTGTCTGTGAGCATGTGCACACATCTGTCTGTGTTTGTGAGCATGTGCACACACCTGTCTGTGTTTGTGAGCATGTGCACACACCTGTCTGTGTTTGTGAGCATGTGCACACGTCTGTGCGTGTCTGTGAGTGTGTGCACACGTCTGTCTGTGAGCATGTGCACACATCTGAGTGTGTCTGTGAGCATGTGCACACATCTGTCTGTGTCTGTGAGCATGTGCACACATCTGTCTGTGTCTGTGAGCATGTGCACACATCTGTCTGTGTCTGTGAACATGTGCACACGTCTGTCTGTGTCTGTGAACATGTGCACACGTCTGTGTGTGTTTGTGAGCATGTGCACACATCTGAGTGTGTTTGTGAGCATGTGCACACGTCTGTGTGTGTTTGTGAGAATGTGCACACGTCTGTGTGTGTCTGTGAGCATGTGCACACATCTGAGTGTGTTTGTGAGCATGTGCACACGTCTGTGTGTGTTTGTGAGCATGTGCACACGTCTGTGTGTGTTTGTGAGCATGTGCACACATCTGAGTGTATCTGTGAGCATGTGCACACATCTGTGTATGTCTGTGAGCATGTGCACACATCCGTGTATGTCTGTGAGCATGTGCACACATCCGTGTACATGAGCATGTGCACACATCTATCTGTGTTTGTGAGCATGTGTACACATCCGTGTACATGAGCATGTGCACACATCTATCTGTGTTTGTGAGCATGTGCACACATCTGTGTGTGTCTGTGAGCATGTGCACACATCTATCTGTGTCTGTGAGAATGTGCACACATCTGAGTGTGTTTATGAGCATGTGCACACATCTGTCTGTGTCTGTGAACATGTGCACACGTCTGTGTGTGTTTGTGAGAATGTGCACACGTCTGTGTGTGTTTGTGAGCATGTGCACACATCTGAGTGTATCTGTGAGCATGTGCACACATCTGTGTATGTCTGTGAGCATGTGCACACATCTGAGTGTATCTGTGAGCATGTGCACACATCTGTGTATGTCTGTGAGCATGTGCACACATCTGTGTATGTCTGTGAGCATGTGCACACATCCGTGTGTGCTTGTGAGCATGTGTACACATCCGTGTATATGAGCATGTGCACACATCTATCTGTGTTTGTGAGCATGTGCACACATCTGTGTTTGTTTGTGAGGATGTGCACACATCTGTGTATGTCTGTGAACATGTGCACACGTCTGTGTGTGTTTGTGAGAATGTGCACACATCTGAGTGTATCTGTGAGCATGTGCACACGTCTGTGTGTGTTTGTGAGAATGTGCACACATCTGTGTTTGTTTGTGAGCATGTGCACACATCTGTGTGTGTCTGTGAGCATGTGCACATGTCTGTGTGTGTTTGTGAGCATGTGCACACATCTGAGTGTATCTGTGAGCATGTGCACACATCTGTGTATGTCTGTGAGCATGTGCACACATCTGTGTATGTCTGTGAGCATGTGCACACGTCTGTGCGTGTCTGTGAACATGTGGATGTGCTGGTGGCAGTTTCCAGGAACTCGAAGGGGAGGGAGAAACCACGAGGGTCCCAGCTAAGGGCAGGAAGGGCTTTGGTGGCCACTTGGGCTGCCCTCACTCAGCAACACCTTGGGGTCTTTGACATCCCCCATTAATAGTCAAGGACTTGTGGGCTTGCTGTTCCTAAAGCTGCCAGCAGGGGGCATGCAGAGCCAGCCGTGTCTAGACTGGGCGCTGGCCCGCTGCTCCACACACTTGGGCACAGGAAGACTCACTGGGAGAGGGGAGGCCCAGGCAGGAGTGTGCTGGTCTAGATCCACCTTGAGGCCGGACTGCTGGCCCCCAGCCCAGCGCTCTCCCACTGACGGGCTGACCCAGGGACCTCCAGTGGGGCCTCCTTCGCTGGCACTCATTCAGCCCATTCGGCCTTTCCCAGGCCATGCCTACCTCCAACTCCCCGGGCCTCAGCCCTCCTCTCCCAGGAAGCAGGTCTTCCCTGGCCAGCCCCTCTCTAGCCCTGAGGTCTGTCCTGAGGGTAATGACAATGGCCTTTTGTTTGCTGTGCACTTTTTCTGGGCCAGGCCGCCTGCCGTGCACCTTGTAGACAGGTTCCAACGCTTTTTAAAATATATTTTTTATTGATTTCAGAGAGTAGAGGAGAGAGAGAGATAGAAACATGGATGATGAGAGAGAATCGTTGATTGGCTGCCTCCTGCACGCCCCCTACTGGGGACTGAGCCCGAAACCCAGGGGTTTGCTCTGACCAGAATCAAATGGGGCACTCTTCTGTCGGCAGTCCAACACTCCACCCACTGAACCGAACCAACTGGCATGGCCAACTGATTTTTGAACAAGGGTGCCAAGATCATTCCATGGGGGAAAATAATCTCTTACTCAACAAATGGAGCCAGGACAACTGGAGAGCCACATGCAGAAGAATGAAGTTAGACCTCTACCTCAATCCACCTACAAAAATTAATCCAAAATGAATCAATGCTCTTGGTCCCATTCTTGATAATGTCCTTTGACGCACATGTTTTTAATGTTTATAAAACCCAAACACACAGTTTACCTATGACCTAGTGATTCCACTCGTAGGCATATAATGAAAAGAAATGAAGACATACGTTCACACAGAAACTTGTATGTGAATGTTAATAGCAGCATTATTCATAGTAATGAAAAGGTGAAAACAATCCAAAAGTCCTTCAATAGATGCCTGAGTCAATTGTAGCATAGCCAGACAATGGAATGTCATTCAGCCGATAAAAAAGAGCATGCTTCCATCCCTACTACACCTTAGATGAACCTCAAAAACACTACACTGCCCTAACTGGTGTGGCTCAGTGGCTAGAGTGTCTCGGACTGGAGGGTCCCAGGTTCGATTCCGGTCAAGGGCGTGTACCTTGGTTGCGGGCACATCCCCAGTAGGGGGTGTGCAGGAGGCAGCTGATGGATGTTTCTCTCTCATCTCTATCCCTCTCCCTTTCTCTCTGTAAAAATCAATAGAATATATATATATTTAAAAAACCAACAATTTACTAAGAGAAAGAAGCCATACCAAAGGTCACATATTACAGGATGGCCTTCATGGGTTATACCAGAGTAGGGAAAGCCACAGAGTCAGAGCGATCAGCAGCTGCCAGGAGTGGAGGGGGGATGTGGAATGTTTAGTCAGTGACGGGGGCTGTTTTTCCGGGGAAATGAAAAAGTTTCAAAACTGGACAGAGGCAGTGGTTGCACAACATTGTGGATACACTTAATGCCGCCGCTGTGTACACTCATCCTTTCCGCCAGAAGCGTTTCCGACATTTATGTCAATAAATTTGCCTTCACCTACTTCCTCTGGCTGCATATCTCGAGTTTATATCTCCAGTTTCTGAAACAGTGAAGAGCTGGAGTGTCCACATTCCTGGGGTCAGCTATTTAACCGCTGCTCCTACTTTTGATTCAAATTTTTAAAAAATGGATTTGAGAGAGACAGAGAGACAGAGAAACACCAATTTGTTGTTACAGTTCTTTCTGCACTCATTGGTTGATACTTGTAGATCACCTGACTGGGGAATCAAACCTGCAACCTTGATGTATGGGATGGGGATGACGCTCTAACCCCGGGGTCAGCAAACTGTGGCTCTCGAGCCACATGCGGCTTTTTGGCCCCTTGAGTGTGGCTCTTCCACAAAATACCACAGCCTGGGAGAGTCTATTTTGAAGAAGTGGCGTTTGAAGAAGTTTAAGTTTAAAAAATGTGGCCCTCAAAAGAAATTTCAATCGTTTTACTGCTGATATTTGACTCTGCTGACTAGTGAGTTTGCCGACTACGGCTCTAACCAATTGAACTATCCAGCCAGGGCTTGATTCAAACTCATCCTCAGGGTTTTCACTCTGCCTTTCTTCCCTGCACTTTCATCTGGGTTGGCCAATCCCCTTCTGATGACCTGCTTTTGAAAATGTCACCTGGGTTGCCGAAACCGGTGTGGCTCAGTGGATAGAGCATCGGCCTGAGGACTGAAAGGTTCCAGGTTCGATTCCGGTCAAGGGCATGTACCTTGGCTGCGGGCACATCCCCAGTGGGGGGTGTGCAGGAGGCAGCTGATCGATGTTTCTCTCTCATCGACGTTTCTAACTTTCTATCCTTCTCCCTTCCTCTCTGTAATAAATTAATAAAATATATTAAAAAAAATAAAATGTCACCTGGGTTTATCCCTGGGAGGCAGGCAGCAGCACAGCTGTGTGCTTGGCTGTCTGGAGGGGAACTGAGTGACATGCGTGGTGCCTGATCAATACCAGTGACGTGATTGGTCACTGACCATCATGCACACCTGTGGACTGAAGCGCAAAATCCACATTTGACGCAATTACTCCGAGTTAATATAACACAGCAGCTGGAGTTCAAACCGTGTTGAGGAATTGGTGTCCCTTGATGCAAAAAAAAAAAAAAAAATTAATTTTTAACTAAAAAATTAACTAAAGTTAAAATTTATTTTAAGTGATACCTGGAACTCGTCGATATCAGAACCGGGCAAAGCAAGAGCTGGTTAATTACGGGTATGTTTGTGCACACGGATGGTTTCAGGGACACCACTGAATGATTAACCATGGCCTTCTTCGGGACCGGGCTCAGATAAACTACTGTCCAGTGGTTCTCAGGCTTCCCAACGCCGCGCCCCTTCAATACAGCTCCTCATGCTGTGGGGACCCCCAACCATGAAATTACTTTCCTTGCTACTTCATAACTGTCATTTCGCTACTGTTATGAATCGTAATGTAAGTATCTGTGTTTCCCGATGGTCTTAAGCGGCCCCGCTAGCGGTTCTCAGCCTTCGGGCTGGTGCACGAGGAACTGCATTAAAGGTCCTGGCGGTAGGAAGGTTGAGAAGCACTGTGCTGGACAGTCTGACTTAAAAAAGAGACTGTGGAGCTATGAAATCAGACAGAACTCGGCTGAAGCCGCTGACTCGCTGTGACTTAGGCAGATTATCAAACCTTTCCGGGAAAACCCTCTGAAATGAGGTCACAGGCTGAGCGAGACGCCAACGAGATAACTAACACCTGAAATCACTTAGCGTGCCAGCAGTCAACGCTAACAATGTCAGTGCTATTATTATTTTTTATTGATTTTTTACAGAGAGGAAGGGAGAGGGATAGAGAGCCAGAAACATCGATGAGAGAGAAACATCGATCAGCCGTCTCCCGCAGATGTGCCCGCAGCCAAGGCACATGCCCTTGACCGGAATCAAACCCGAGATGTTTCAGTCCGCAGGCCGACGCTCTATCCACTGAGCCAAACCAGTCTTGGCATTATTATTATTATTATTATTATTATTATTATTATTATTATTAAACACCAGTCCATGGTGAGTGCAGCCATTCCGGCAGCTGGGGTGGGGGGGGGAGCATTCGGGAGGCCAAACCCGCCTGGACGGCTCCAGATGACCCTTAGGACCCTTCCACTGCAGCTGCCCAGGCATCTGAGAGCCAGGCTTCCTGGCTGCCAGGCCAGGGGCCGGCGGCCAGCGGTCAGTGTCCTCCCCCAACACATGCCTCCATCAGCCTGAGCGGCCACTGGCCACCTTCCTGGCCAGAAGCCACATGACTGGTGACCCACAGGTGTGGGATCCCTGGGGAAACGCCTGTGACCAGTGCTGTGACGTGAGCCACACCTCCCGCGGGACCGGCCTGCCGAGCAGCCTGCGTTGATGCCAGATAAAGTCCAACACCTCCTCAGCCCGGACCTGCAGCAAGCCTGAATCCAGACTCGGCAGTTCTATGTTCTCTCCTCTTCCGAACGTATAAATCCTTGGCCTCTGACTAGAGATCACCCACCTTTGCTCAAACTGTACCCCTGCTTGGCGTGCCCTCTGATCCAATTCCCCTAGTAGGGCCCAGCCCAGCTCTGCCTCCTCTCTGAAGCTTTCTGTGTCCACCTGGGCCCTTCTCTGCACTCAGATAGCACCTACCATGCACCTGACCTCAGTGCTAAATTCCCTAATCTTCACGGCAGTCTGCTAGGCAGGCATTAGTATCCCTACTAGTGGCCCGGTGCACGAAATTTGTGCATATTAAAAGGGGGACCCAGAGTCAAGTCCCCGCTCACCCACATGCGCCTTAAAATCACATGAGACCCAGACCCAGCTGCGCCCCCGCCATTGGGCTAGATCCAGACCTAGCTGGTCCCATCCTTGTCAAGCCCTGCTAGGCCAGGGGGTGCAGCCTCAGGTCCCCAGGCCAGCCCCACTGGGCAGGGGCATGGCCTGAGTGCCCCCGACCCAGCACTGGCGGTGTACCTTGAGGTCCCCTGTCAAGCCCCGCTGGGTGAGGGGCACAGCCTGAGGTCCCCTGTCAAGCCCCACCAGGCAGGGGTGCGCAGCCTCAGGTCCCCTGGCCTGGTGCTGGAGCGAGGGGAGCAGCCTTAATTTTCCTAGCCCAGTACCAGGACAGTAAATACACCTTGAGGTCCCCCATGAAGCCCTGCTGGGCAAAGGGTGTGGCCTAAGGCCCCCCGGCCTGGTGCCAAGGCAGAAGGCATGGCCTGAGGCCCCTTGTCAAGCCCTGCCAAGTGGGGGGTGCAGCCTGAGCTCTCCTGCCAAGCCCTGCCAGGTTGGGGTGGGGAGCATGGCCTGAGGTCCCCTTCAAGCCCCAAGAGGGCAGGGGAGGGCGAAACCTCAGGTCCCTGCTGATTGCTCGTTAAGAATCCTTAAGGGAACTTGGCCTCAGCTGTGGGTGCAGCCATCTTTGTGATGGAGTGACGGTCAATTAGCATGTCCCCTCTCGATTAGATAGGAGAATTAGCTCCCAAGAGGATGAACAAGGCCCACTCAGCTGTGAGAGCTTGAGCTAGCACTCAAATCCTGGTCCATCTGTCTCCCAAGTCCAAACTCTTTTCCAAAAAATCCCTCTTTCAGGAGGTGGGTGCAGCTGCCTGCTCCCCTGCCTGCAGACCATCGGCGCTCGCTCCGGGACAGGAGCCACGCCTTGTCCAGCTTCCTTCCTGCATGGCAGCTTGCAAGGGCCAGGCAGGTGATTTTGGCGTTGCAGGCTGCCTCACCTCACGGAGCAACTCTGTGCAATGAGGACATTTGGTTTAAGTATTTCACACGGGGTGTCTGGAGTCAGTTCTGTCCCGGGCCCATCTATCCAGGGCCCAGAAGGCTGGATAGTGTTCCTGGGCTCAAAATGCCAGCAGCTTCCCAGTTACTGAGAAAACACCAACCCTGGCTCCGAGGGGGAGGATGCCACGCCCAGGCAAGGCCAGTCTGTCCCTGAACAATCACAGCAGGTGAGCGCTTGGGCTCTGACGTGGGTAAAAGGATCCCAGCTCCTCTCTAAACTCGCTAGGAGGCCTTGGTCCTCTAGGCTCAGTTTCCACATCTGTGCAATGGGCACGATTACAGTGCAACCCCCCCAGAAAGCATCTAGCACAGGTCCTGTCCACAGGAACCTGCAATACGCAGACACTGTTAATTTGTTAACCGAAGGCTTCCCAGGAAGTTAGTTAACCAAGCAGGTTAACCATGTCTGTCAATGAATCCTGTTCTGCGGGGGGAGAAGGGGGATCTGAAAACACAGAGTCCCTGTAAGACAGGGTTTTGTGAAAAACTGTCCCGAGGAAGTGGGACACTGACTTAGCTGTAGGTCCTCCCGGGTTTGGAATCAGCAAAGGAGAAATGACTTCTGGAGCCCAGACTTCGGGTTCCTGGGCCCACAGAGGGGGACCCTGAGTGAGACACACAGTAGGTACCCCACTCCTTATTCCTCCTGAAATATCACTCATCAGGGCAGTTTTACACAGGAGGGGGAAATATATGTGTATATAGTTAGTAACTGGAACATTAGAGAGAGTCATATCAGTTTTACAGATGGAGAAACTGAGGCTCAAAGCAGGGAAGTGACTTACGCAGTCACAGCCCCAGAAAAGCACAGAGGGACCCCAATGGTCAATTCCGAGCTCAGCCCATTGTCCCGGGATGAGGAATTAAGGTGAGCATTTGGGGGCGTTTCCAGGGAGCTGGCAGTGCCCACTGCTAGGGCAGAGTGACTCCTCTCCCACTGCGGCTGGCGTGACTGTGGCCTGCGGGCTCTGGAAGGGAGGAGCTATGCCCAGCCAGATGCCCGGGCACACTGGCAACCTGAAGCCCGGGTGACAGCCGGGAGCCTCCTTTTAAATGAAAGCGCTGACACTTTTATTTACATGGGCAGAGCATCAGCAAGTTGACTGCCACTCTGGGCGCCGAGTCAAGGTGGGGGTGGTCTTCAGTGTGAAGGACTTTCTCTTTGCTCTGACTCTCCCGTGTTTCTTTGTCACCCCCACCCGAATATAAAACCGGGGGTCCTCCTCCTTGGAGTTAGGGGAGGGAGCGTGGCGGGGCGTGTGGGAAGCCACAGGTGTCGCCATGTGAAGTAATTCTCTGGGAGGAAAGAGCGATTCACACAGAAGCCAGACTGAATGTTTCAAAGCAGCAGCATCTACCATGTCCGTCACCTGCAGGTATGAGCGAGTGTCTGCTTGAGCCTTCAGTCCAGGGGTGGGGAACGTGCGGCCCCCGGGCCAAATAAAGCAAGGGAGGGGAGGAGGGGAGGGGAGAGAAACAGGATGTGTGAGAGCCGCATCGACTGATTGCCTCCAGAACACACCCCAGCTGGGGTGGGGAGGGAACCTGCAACCCAGGCACGTACCCTTGTCTTTTAAAAATATATATTTTATTGATTTTTTACAGAGAGGAAGGGAGGAGGATAGAGAGCCAGAAACATCGATGAGAGAGAAACATCGATCAGCTGCCTCCTGCAGTCTCCCTACCGGGGATGTGCCCGCAACCAAGGTGCATGGCCTTGACCAGAATTGAACCTGGGACCCTTGAGTCCGCAGGCCGACGCTCTATCCACTGAGCCACACCAGCCAAGGCCAATATCCTTGATCTTGACGGGAATCAAACCCTTGACCACTCAGCGTGCAGGCCGGCACTAACCAGTGAGCACACCCGCCAGGGCTGTTGTCATTTTGTTTATTTTGCAGTCGAAGGTAAGAGAGGTCAATACCCTTGACTAAATAGTCAGGTATCGCATGTATTTAAAATTCTCGTGCCACACCGCTTGAAAATCACTGTTCCAGCCTCGTCATTTCACCTTCCAGACATCAATCCGTCTTTCAGTCACAGATCAAAAGTGCCCGCATCCGAGAAGCCCTGACTCCACCAAGCGCCAAGCCAGGGGCTTTCTCCTGCGCGCTCCCGAGGCCCGAGCCACCGCAGCACCCATCACAGATGCTAACTGCTGGGTGTCTGTCACTACACGAGGGAGGCCTTGTGGGGACTCTTTGGAGCAACTTCCTCCAAAGTGCTCCTCCTTATCTGTGAAATGGGCTGATCTGCATGGAGAGCACAAAGCAGGGCAGGTGGGAGCACTCCGGGTCAGCCACTGCGGCGTGTTTTTTCATTCTTACAGGTGGGGACGTGGGGGGTCAGGTCCCCTGTGTCGGGCTGGAAAGGGGCAAACCTTGGACTCCAGTCTGGAATCTGGCCTCCAATGTTTGCCTCTCTTCATTCTGTTTGTTCCACCTGTTCTGTCAGTAAGCAGCCAGGAAACAGTGGACACCTGCCGTGGTGGCGTTGTAAGGTGGATAACAAAAAAACTTCTCTCGTAGCGAGTGGATAGGCCAGAAATGTGAGCGTTGTTAAGTCCGATCAAATCATTGAACTGACACCCCTCCCCTGGGAACTGGCTTTTCAGGTCATGTCACTATGGGCACCCCCTTTGCTGGGACCACATTCCATCGCCTCCCCTCCGGGCCTGCGTAAAGAAGTTTCCGCCCAGAAAGGGCCCACCAAAAGTCTCTCAAAGCCGCTGACTCGCCACTGGGTGCTGGTGCCATCCAGGCTCAGCCACCTGGAGTGCAACGATCCAACACATTCCTAAATCCTCCCCAATCTGGCCTCCTGGAATAAATTCCTAATTCCTCCCCATTCTGGCCTTCTGCGTTCCTCCTTTGGCGACCTAACAGGTGTGAGTGTAAAATCCTCCAGGGCTCACATTCCAGCTCCTCCACTCGCTGGCTCTGAGCTGTTGCTACGATCCAACCTCTCCCAGCCTGTTTCCGCCCCTAATAACGGGGAACCCTAAGTCCTCCCAGCAGGAGGGCTGAAGCCGGGTGCTGGCTCACTAGTCAGCAGAGCGGCAAACCGCGGCCTCAGTTTGCCGACCGCTTAGATTCTAAGGTATCTTGGAAGTCGTCCTGTATTCGTGCGGACAGAAGTTCACACCTGTCATTTTGGGCGCCGCCGTACTGATTACTGTTTACCGCGGTCGCCGTCACTCTTTTCAGGCCGGGAGCTGCGAGGACTCGCGATCCAGGGCTGCAGAGCCGGAGTCCGGACCCGGTTCCAGCACCGGCTCCGCTCGACCTTCGCCGCCCGAACTGCCCCGGGATGGGGGGGAGGGGGGAACGTGAGTGCAGGCGGGACCCGGGAGCCGGTCAGCGAGAAGCGCGCGCAACTCATTCCCGCCGCCGGCGGCTCCCGGCGCGGGGAACCTTTCGGCAGCCGATCCGCTAGGACAGCAGCACCAGCCGCTGCGAGCACTCCGGCACCATCCAGCTCAGCGCTGGTTCCCACACCCTCCGGCCTCGGCCCTCACGTCGGGGCCGCCACGCTCCGCGGTTTCCGCTACTCACCTCTGCGCCCGCCGCGTCACCCGGTCGCCAAGGACTCCGCGAAGGTGAGAACCGGCCCTGTCCCTTTAAGGGGGCCGAGCCCGCGCCCCGCTACTTCCGCCCCCAAACAACATGGCGTCGGCGGGGAGCGGAGGGGGCTGAGGGCGCGGACTCCGCACCCCTTAAAAAGATGGCGACGCCCTGGCCGCCGCGTTCGCGCCTCGGGTGACGTCACTTCCGGGGCGGAGGAGCCTGAGTGGTGCAGTGAGGGACAAACAAAAGGAGGCGCCGGAGGGGCCCGGACACCGGCGGCCGGACGGAGCGGCGGGGGCCCGGGGGCTGCCTGCTGGGCGGCCGGGAGCGGCGGGCCCAGGTGAGTGGGGGGGATGGGAGAAGGGGCGGGAGCTGTCACCTCCCAAAACCCACTCCTCCCCGCCCGCCGCTGGCTGCCCGGCTCCAGGTGTCCATCCGGGCAGCTCCAGCTCTCCCGCCGGGGCCGGCTCCCGGGGGGCCTCCGGCGGCGGGTCTTTCTGTCCGCGTCCCGCGTCCGGCCTCCCCATCCCCGGGGTCTCCGCGGCCGCACCCTCTCCCCGGTGCCGCGGCGCGCGAGCCCCCTCCCGGGCACCCCGCGCCTGCCGGCGCTCTACACACTGGGAGTTTCCGCCTGGCTCCCCCAGGTCCCCCTGTCATCTCCTGGGTCCCCGCAGATCCTCACCCCTCCGCACGCACACTCCCCGCTTCGTAGAGGTTCCACCTCCGGGCTCTCCCCATTGCCATCTCCCTTTCATGTTCAGAGGTTCTCCTCCTGGGCTCCCGACCCCTCCTTTCCCCGTGGGCCCCTCCTCCGCTTGATCCGGCGGGAACCGTGCCCCGACTTGGGGACAAGGTCTCTGGCGAGGCTCTGGGGCCTCTCTGGGCTGGGGTTCCCGGGAAGATGGGTCCTGGTTTGGAAGTCCTGGAGTCTGCCCGTGTCCTGTGCATCCAGATGGGTCTTGGGGGGCTGATCTGATTAGGTCCGGCCGGCCCGCTATGGGGGAGCTGGAGATCCCGCAGAGTTGGCTCCCGGGGCCCTGGTGGCTAACGATGATTCTGCTCCTTTTGTGGACGGCTGTTTCCCCTTGATCTGGACCGAGATGAACCAGGACTGGGCTGGCCCCAGCTGATGCAACTGCTGCCTTTTTTGGAAAGGGAGAGGATGGTTGGGGGTGTCTGGCAGCCTCCCCCTGGCAGGGACTTGACTGAAAGGGTGGGGTCGCCCCTTGGTGAACAGTCCCCTGACCTACCTCTTCCCTGCCCTCCCCAGGGAGCCTTTTGAGGATGAGGAGGGAGGACGCTTGGTGAGGGAAAGGGAATTGGGGCCTACATTGTGGAGGAGGGATTTTGAGGAGCTGAAAGCCTCCCCGGGGCCTCTCTCACCTTTCCAGTTAGGACCCCCTCTCACCCCTGCCACACTGTCTCCCGCCCTCTGAGCAGACAGACTGGCAGACAGACAGACAGACCGGAGGCAGACAGGGGAGGTCTGTTGTTCATGACACTTCCTGTGCAGGAGATGGAGGAGTGGGAGTTTGCTCAGAGGGACGGGGCAGTGCCCGTAGCTCACTCACGTTGGCGTTGCCTTTGTGAAGGTCAAGTCCTCCTCTGGCTCACCAGGGGAGGCGAGGGCAGGTGACTTGTGCCGTAGGCTGGCTTTTCGGAAGATGCTGGGCATGAGTGACATGATGTCTGCCTCCCTGTGTTCCCAGTTTTAGAGGTTCCTTGGGGTTGGGTCTAGTGCCCCTCAGCCTTCGAGGGGCTGTGGGACACAGGGCAGGGGCTAAAGAAATCTGCGTGACTCCCCCTGCAAGGCACCCAGATGTTTTTGTATTCCATCCCTTTGGCACACCCATGAGGACGCGGGGTTCCCTGCAGGCTTGGAGTGGCCTTGCTGGACAGTGGGGCTCCTGAGGGTTAACCCTGGCAGGTCAGAACTCGGGGATGTGGCTGGGCACGGGGTTGCCGCCTGGCCCTCGCTGGTTGGTAGGCGTTGGAGAGAAGGAATCAGTCTGATTGCTGATTCCTGTTGCGAGTGGAGGGGACACTGAGGCCTAGGCCAATGGTCTAAGACCTCCTGGGGAGCCAGGGGGGATGGATGTGGCACCCGAGAGCCCAGCACACCCCCTCCACCCCTGGCTCGTTCATTCACTCAGGCAGCCATCCTTCAGGAAGCGCCTGGCCTGGCCCAGGAGTGGGGCGAGGAGAACACAGCTCCTGGGCTGGTGTGAGTGGCGGTGTGGGGAGAGAGGCAGACAGGAAAGCATTGGCGCAGCTTCATAATGGGAACAGGACAGCGCCGCCCGGAGGACAGGCATCGGCTCTGGGCGAATGTGTAGGGTGGTCGCTGCGTGTTTCCCCGAAGAGGAAGGAGTGGAAGAGTCGGTCACAGGGAGTCCAGAGGCTGGGGGTCCAGTCCTGAGAGGCCAGGACAAGTGTCTGAACTGGGAAGTGTGTATCCCGTCCTTGCAGCCGAGGAGGGCAGGGCGGGGGTGGAGGCTGGCTTCGATGGCTTCTGGCTTCTGCCTAGGGCAGTGGTCGGCAAACTCATTAGTCCACAGAGCCAAATATCAACAGTACAACCGTTGAAATTTCTTCTGAGAGCCAGATTTTTTAAACTTAAACTTCTTCTAACGCCACTTCTTCAAAATAGACTCGCCCAGGCCGTGGTATTTTGTGGAAGAGCCACACTCAAGGGGCCCAAGAGCCGCATGTGGCTCTCGAGCCCCGGTTTGCCGACCACTGGCCTACAGCTTCTCTGGGGGCTTTCCTGCCTAATTGCCATCACCCGATGTAGGTTTACTGACCTATTGTCTCCCCGGGGGGCTGGAGAGACCACCCTCTGCTTCTTCCCTCCCAGCACGGAGACTAGCGCTGAGCAGGTGACAGATGCTCCATGGCATAAATGGTTGAAAGGCTCCACATCCCTCCCAGCACCCTCCAGTCCCTCTGTCTGCACTCCCCCGCCTCCTTCCTGCTAACTCCCGCTGATCCTCTGGCTTTCCCCATGGCTGGGCCGCACTCCCGGCTCCTGGCTGGTGCAGGGTCCCCCTGCCCCCGTTGTTGTCTGAGGACACTCTGTCCCCGCCCCGCTAAGGCGTCTGGTACATCTTGTGAACTTTTCTGAGCGGAGTGCTGGCATGTAGTAGATGCTCACTAAACGCTTCTGGACTGACAGATAACGGTTGAGCCTTGTGTTTTGAGTTGGAATCATGTGTCTGGGCTGAGGATTTCTCTTTCCCTGGGTCTGGCTCACCCCATAACAGCTCATCTCTCTCCACATCCCACTTCCAGCCCCGTGTTCTCTAGACGCCATGTTCTCTCCCCTCTGGGCAAACAGGTGCTGTTCCTTCCGCCTGGAATGTTCTTTCTCCAACTCCTGCTCTTCCTCAGCAGTCCACTCAAGACAACACCTCTTCCAGGGAGCCTTCCCTGACCCCATCAGCGGGGGTCTCGGGTTCCCTCCCTGCTCCCCTGGCTTCCTGTGTAGGAGATGGGGGAGCGGGAGTTTGTTCAGCGGCTCTGGGCTCCCCGCAGCAGGGCCCTGGGCTCTCAAGAGCCACTTGTCACTGTCGAGTTGGCATCTCCCCAGCAGACCGTCTGATTCCCTCTTGTCACCCCGGAGCCCAGCTGAGGGCCTGGCACCAAGCAGGCACTCAGAAAATGCTGGCGGCACAGCAGGTCACCCTGATAGTCACACACATCCCTGCTGACAGTCGCTCTTGCTTCCTCGTAGGGAGGCAGCTTCCATGGAGCGAAAGAAATGCCAGGACCCTGCCCAGACAGAAGCCGGCCAGCCTCAGCACCGCCAGGCAGCACGCAGATAGCAGAGCCGTCCCGGGGTAAGGACTGGGCCCCGCTCCTGCAGGCCAGCGCGGCCTCCGCTCAGCTGCCCTCCCCGGCCTGGGGAGCAAAGGGCAGTGTCTCCTCCGTGTCTGCAGTCCTTTGCTCTTCTCACTGCAGATCCCGGGCGTCTAGGGCAGAGGTGTCAGAGGACAGAATTCTTCCTGCTCCTCCCCGCTCAGCGGCCTGCTGAGTAGTATGTGGTCGCTGTGCTGTCCGAACACCAGTGTTACGTTTCGCTCCCAGCCTCTGGTTTTTCTCCTTCAGCCCAGATCTTGTCGGTCTGGCTTGTTGTGGATACTGTCTCCTGACACGTTTCCCAAGGGGTGGTCCACAGAACCCCAGTGCCTTTGGTCGCGGCGGGAAACAGCGACTTGTCCTCACTGCAGGACTTCTCAGAGCCTTGAGTGCGGTGACGGGAGCATGAGCCTCTGAGAAGGAACGAGCGAGTCGTGTTTCCCACACTTACTTGTGGATGGACCTCTTTGGGGACGAGGGTTCCTTGGCCTGTACTTTGGAAAGCAGTTTCTAAAGGGAGGAGAATACACTGATAGTCAGACCTGGGTTTGCGTTCCAGCTGTCTCCATAAGTGACTGGGACCGCTGTGAGCCTCAGTTTCCCCGTGGATGAAAAGGGGATAGTGTCATTACTCACCTCCCTATGGAGAGTTTGGAGGTGAAATGTGCTGATACAAGGAAAGGCACTGAGCTGAGTGTGTCCCAGCGCGCCTCCTTCGTCATAGCGGTGTGAGTGCAGACTGCTCTCATTTGGAAAACACCTTCGCCAGTGAGCTCCTTTGATCTGTTGAGGGAGCTCAGACAGTGGCTTTCATCCCCTTTTCACAGACATGGAAGCTGAGGCTGCGAGGGAAGCAGCAATTTACCCAAACCCGTCAGGAAAGAAGGCAGGGACACGGGACTTGAACCTGATCCCGGAACCCTGAGCCAGGCTCCTTTGCTCCATGCCCCAGGCCTCCCTGACCCACCCCACCTCGGCTTTCTGTTAAGGAAAGCTTGGCCCTCCTTAGACCGGATTTTAAAGTAAATAATAATCTTTTAAAAAAATATATATTTTTTTTTATTGATTTTTTACAGAGAGGAAGGGAGAGGGATAGAGAGTTAAAAACATCACTGAGAAAGAAACATCGATCAGCTCCCTCCTGCACACCTCCCACTGGGGATGTGCTCACAACCAAGGTACATGCCCTTGACCGGAATCGAACCCGGGACCCTTTAGTCCGCATGCCAACGCTCTATCCACTGAGCCAAACCGGATAGGGCAAGAAATAATAATCTTGTTGTTGTTATTTCGTAATTACCAACATAGTTGCATGTTCATTGTGTTTTTATAATGTTTTGGTTTTAATGTCACACGGAGAGTGGAAGTCTCCCGAGGCCCCCCTCTCCGGACGTGTGAATGGGGAGGGCTAGATTCTTCCACTGCTGTTTGCTTATTGATGCCAAAGCACGTCCTGTTACAGCCGCCGTTCACCGCGGCTTGGGCTGGCTTCATTAATGGTTACCCCTGGGCCTTGCTCCCAGGCAAGGGGAAGTCTGAGAGTGTGTGTCCTGTCCAAAGGTCCCGACACTGGTTCTCGAACCCGTGCCCCTTGCTGCCTTCCCTCTCCACGGGGGGGCTCTGAGCCGTGTGCTGGGGCACCGCAGCCGCAGAGCTGGGCGGGGAATGCCCGCTGTGTGATTCTGTTGCCTCTCGCGTTTATTGGGACAAGGTCAGCAGATCTGGGCCCTGCCCTGTGGGAGCTTCCTGTTGGTCTTGAGGAACTCTGTCCTGCAGGGAGGGAGGCCTGAGCCCAAGTCTCTGGCCAGCGATGAGCCGGAAGCGGCGGGTCCTACTTATCTGAGATCAGAATTCCTCCTCCGTGCCAGGGCCGGCGTGGAGGGAATGGCATGGGCTGGCCTGAGAGGTCTGGCCTTTAGGTTTCGGCCTCCCTGGCTGCCTGAGGCAGGGAGGGGGGCAGCTGGGAGGTTGAGGGATACGCACGAGTTGTTGCGTTTGCCTGAGTCTGGCCCTGACTCAGTTTACCCTGGCAGCTCCTGGCAGAAGCCCTGGTCTTGGAGCTGTTGCCATGCTGCTCTCCGGTTTGAGCGCTGCAGGTGGGCAGATGAGCAGATGGAGAGGCCGCTCTGTGGCTGGGTCTGAAGATGCTCTGTGGGGGCACAGAGGCCTCGGGCTGGGTTCGGGCAGGAGGGACTTCGGGCCTGGCGGCCTGGCTTGGCAAGATGAAGCTGGGGGTGAGATCTGTGCCCGAGAGGTCGACCTCACGTGGCAGGGTCCTCGGCACCTGGCCTGGCGCTGGCCTCTGCCTCCACCTCCCTCCTCCAGCAGCAGGGCCTTCAGGCCCCGTGGCGGCCATCTGAGCCCCGGGCACCGTGCCGGGCCATGACATACAGCTGCCCCTTCGCTCCACAGCCACCTGTGGAGGCGGTGTCATCGTTTCCCCGGCCAGGCACCAGGGCTGGCGGGGACAAGGGCTCTTACCCAAGTTGCCTTAACGGCAGAGCCGGGACCCGAGCCTGGTTCTGTGTGCCCCGGCAGCCTGTGCTTCACCCCACCTTCCGCTTTTCTTTCCCTCCGGTCCTCAGGCCTGGGGCGGGGGCGCTTCAGAGTCTCCTGGGGGCTCGTTGAGAATGCTGGTTCCCCTGAGCCCCCCGGGCAGGGGCCTGCGGCACAGCCTGGAGCTGGGCCCGGAGTCTGTGCTGGGAGGAAGCTCCCGGGCTGTCGCTGGCCCGTAGTCACTGACGGGGGCGACTTCAGCCCCGGCCCCACCGCTGGTGCCCGAGCCCCTCTGCCCGGAGCCGGCCGGATGTCAGTGGCCTCCCGGTATGTGTGTCGGGTGGGGACATTGAACCTTCCTTCCTCAAGGATGTGTGCGGCTGCCGGTCCGAGAATAGCTTTCACCGCCAGCCACAGACATCCCTGCTGACTCCCGGCTGCGTTTCTACCGCGTCTCGCAGCGAGTTCTACATCCCAGCATCTCCTGAGGCTGCAAACCTCAGAATTAAGTGGACAGCTACCACCAGCCTCTGCCTGCAGCCAGGTGCCACGGAGTCAGAGTGGCTGTAAAATTCCACCCTCTCCCGTGCCAACTGGGCACCTCAGAGGCGCTGCCAAACTCACGGGGTGTCGGCAGGTGCCCTGACGGGGGGTGGGGCGACCTGGCAACCCCATCCTTCAAATCTCCCCGCAGGTGCCCTGGTCAGCGTCCCGGGGAGCAGCCCCCTTGGCCCCGGGCCCCTGGGATCTCAGCCGAAGCTGCATCGGCACCCCCAGAGCCCCTGGCCACATCCTGTAACCTGTGCGGAGGCAGTGCTGTTTTCTCCACCCTCACCCAGGGACATTGTAAAAAGTGACTTTAGAGAGAGGAAGGGCCGGGGAGAGAGAGAGATTGATCAGTTACTTCCGGTGCGCGCCTCGACCGGGGGGTCAGAACTGCAACCTGGGTGTGTGCCCGGCTGAGAGTCGAGCCCACAGTCCATCTGGCGTGCCGGACGATGGGCACTCCAGCCAGCCGCGCCACCGGCCCACACCCGACACCGAGCCTCTGGGCCCACACCCAGAGCGGGGCTGCCTTCCAGCGTTCCCTTAAAGCCGCACTGAGACGCAGCAGCCTCTGAGGATGGTCTGCTGGGGTCCCGGGAAGAGACCTGCTCTCCGTGCCCCCCTCCGGAAAAGGGGTCTTGTTCCAGGAGCATCTCCGGGCCTGGGTGCCGGGCAGGCCCAGGAGCCCAGATTGGCACAATGGGGAGTCAGATCTGGGGGGATCTTTCCCACCACCTCGTTTTGGGTCTTTGGGCAGGTCACCTAACCTCCCTGGGCCTCAGACTTCAGACCCGTAAAGGCTGTGATAAGACTCACCGCAGTAACAACAGCAGCTGACACTGCCGGGGCAGGCGCCGGGCCTCCTCGGCCTCATCACCACCCTGAGGAACGGCCTCATCCGCCCATTTCACAGATGAGGAAGCCAGAGTCCTGGCAGGCCGGTGGCTTTCCAAAGGCCACACGCTGGAGCCACCTGCTGGTTTGGGTGGAGCTTGAGAGCTGAGGCACAGGAAGTGCTGGGTGCAGTGTTAGTCACCAGCCCCTGCAATGCCGGCCTGGGGGTTTGGGGGGAGCCCTCCCCTCCCGCTTGGCCTCCTGCTCCCCGTGGGGGAAGTCCAAGGTGGGCGTCCCTTACCTGCACCCTTTCTCCCTAAGGCAGGCCCCGCCCTTGCAAGTTTGCAGGAGGACAAGCCTGTTTGGGAGGCCCAGCCCAGATGTGAGAGCAGTTTGGAACTGAAACTTGTTCCCCTCCCCCCTCCGGCCCAGAACGTCTCCCTTCTCCCTTCCCGGGGAAGTGAGGGTGTGCCCTTCTCCGCAGGGAGAGTGCCAAGCCAGCAGCGCCCCCAGCCCACAGCTGCTGACTCACTCCCGCTGGGTGTGGGGGCCTACAGGGCAGTGCCTTGCGCTTGGGCGGGTGTGGCTGTGTGCACCCTGTGACTAGTCACCTCCTCTCTCTGGCTCTGGGACCAGAGGAGGCCGGGGGCGCTGGCCGAGGGCCGATGCACAGGCTCAGAGCCCTCCTGGGACAAGGCCAGTGACCCAGTGTCTTCCTGGGGCCTCTGGGAAATGGCCCTGCCCCCTCCCCTGGGAAAGCTTTGGAGCGACAGCCTCCCCCCTACCCTCTTGCCTGGGAAGTCTTCCCAGCCTCTCTGAGCTCCAACAAAAGGCTCTCTGTGCCCTGTTTACCCGCCGCCCCGCCTGCTGCCACGGCTCAGGTGTGGAACCCCAATCTCTGGAGGCTGCAGAGGGGCTGGAGCTTGCTGGGTGGTCTGACTCTGGGCCAGAGGGGGCAGCGTGCCATTTCTGTGCCATTTCTCTGACTCCTGTTCTGTCCGTAAGAAGCCTAAGGAGGAAATCAACAACGGGACCCGGCTGGATACCCAAGGGGCGGTCCTGGGGGCCTCTAGGTGTCTGGTCTGGCCTGTAGGTATTCGTGTTGTCAGCTCAGCCCTCACCTGGGTGTCCCCCCATTCCCACCCCCTTGAATCCTGGGAGGTTTGCTGGGTGTGGTGACTGTAGCGTGCTTTCCTGTGTCAGGCATGGGGTTCACACAAAAGGCATCATCTTATGTGTGATCCTCACAATAAGCCTCTGAGGTAGGGACCGTCACAGTCCCTTTTACCGCTGAGGAAACTGAGGCTCAGAGGGGAGAAGCTGTGGGTCTGAGCTCATCCACCCTGAGGTCGCTCCCCCCGCCCCCCCATGAGGACTGTGCCCTGTGGGTGCCGGCCCCGGGAAGGGCAGCAGGAGGACTGACCTTGTCCTAATGCAGTGATGGCAGGGACTTCTCGTAAACTTTTACGGCCCTCAGAAAGCACACGGTGAGGGAGGCCTTTGGCTTTTCCCTCCTTATAAAAGCACCACATTTGCTGGCCCAAACGGTGCGGCTCCATGGTGAGCATCGACCTATGAACCTGGAAGTCGCGGTTTGATTCCTGGTCAGGGCACAAGCCTGGGCCGTGGGCACATCCCCAGTGGGGTTATACAGGAGGCAGCTGATCGGTGATTCTCCTCGTGGGTCTTTCTCTCTCTCCCTCTCCCTTCCTCTCTGAAGTCAACAAAAAGATATTTTTAAAAATAAAATAAGTAATTTGCCTGGGGTCATGGAACTGCTTCATGGCAGAGCTGGGTTTGAACCTGTGTCTCCCCAACTCCAAAGCTCTGGTTCTTTGCGGTCCTGAGATCAGCCTGCCGCCCCGGGGAGAGTGGGGCCCGGGGTTGCTTATCTGACTGGCAGGAGCAGGGATGCTGTTGCGGACCCGGAGCCCACTGCACCCTGCCCACCTCCACTCCTCCTTGGGGGCGGGGCAGGATCAGGAGTGATGCCCAACCTGCTGGGTCCTCAGAGGCCACAGGTTGCTGCTGCACGGGGAGCAGCAGGCTGGTTGGAAGGAGGACCTGAATCTGTTGCCCTGGCAACCAGTCCCTTTTGCCGCTGCCTCCAGCTGAGCCTGGCAGGTGTGAGGATCAGAGAGAGGGCTAACCGGGGTGATGGTTTTGGTAAATTTTGTATGAAATAGTGTAAGCACACAAAAAGGTATAAAACTAAAACACGTTTTTATATCCAAGACTTAATTTTTGCAATAATTGCTTCTGACCTCTCTCAGATTATTTCAGGCACAATTAAAGTATCTTTTCCAACGCCCTTTTCTCCCCACTCAGTGCAGTGACTACCTTGAATTTGGGGCCCACCATGCGTGTCGTCATGCCTTCACTGCGCGTGGCGTACACGCGATAGAAAACCTTATGTCACGCGTGTGTCTGTCTACAGCTTGTCTTTAGTTCGTCGTTTGGGAGGTGTGCCTACCCCGGCAGCGTTTCCTTTGCTTTCCTGTTCAGTTGTATGACTACAGCGGTTTATCTTCTGCCCCTGGGTGATATTTAGCGTGTTGCTGACCTTGTGCTGTTAGGAACAGCAAACTCTTCCGTGAGCACCCCTGTGCATGGCCTCACAGGTGTGTGTGGAGCAGTTCCCCGGGACTGGACTGTGGGGCGCGTGTGCCGAGCGGCCTCTGGGGATCCAACATTGCTGCAGGCGCGGGGAGAGAAGGGCATCTGGTTGTTTCGATTTGCATTCCCTGATTAATAGTGAGAGTAACAATTACTTCAAACATTAATTTCCACTTGCGTTTTTTTCTTTAACTTGTCTACTCATATATTTGGCCTTTTTTTTTTTCTCTCCAGCGGATTGTCTTTTTTTGTTTTCAATCCTCACCTGAGGTTTTTTTTAAAAATTGATTTTAGAGAAAGAGAGGGAGGGAGGGAGGGAGGGACAGACATTGATGTGAGAGAGAAACATTGATCTGGGGATCGAGCCGGAAAGCTGGGTGCGCGCCCTGCCCGGGAACGGAACTGGCCACCTTCGGTGTGTGGGACAGCGCTCCCACCAACTGGGCCCACCATCCCGGGCTCGGCTGCCTTTTTCTCAGGTTCTAGGAGTTCTGTGTTTGATCTGTGACCACACGCCCACCTTTTACAAAATATGGGTCCGTCTGTGACAGATTCTCTGCTCCCTTCCAGATGGGGAAACTGAGGCCCTGGTGGAGAAGCCGTTTGCGCACCTCAGCTGGGAGGCACTGCTGGCTCCGGAGGGCTGAGCGAGGGGGGTGGATGCACTGTGTGCAGGAAGGGCCCCGCTCCCCCGACTGCGCCCTCTCCTTCCGTGCCCGCCTCACCGCACCCAGCGTGTCCCGGCGGCAGCTGTCAGGTGAGGCCTGCGCCACCTGAAGGCCTCCTGCTGAGATCTGACGTGAGGGTGCCCTCTGACCTGCAGGCACATCGCTTCTGTCCCCGAGCCTCAGTTTCCCTCTCTGTCAAATGGGCGTGAGGACTATTACCCAGCCCGAAAAGGGAGGGCATTTTGACACATGCTGCAGCACGGGCGAACCTGAGGGCGCTCTGTGAAGCCAAACAGCCGGGCACGGGAGGACAGGTCGTGTGTGAGTGCTGGCAGGGGCCCCGGCGTCAGGCTGATGGAGAGCAGAACGGTGGTTGGCAGGGTTGTGGGGGGAGGGGGGAGAGCTTGGGGAGTTAGTGTTCAATGGGGACAGAGTTTATGTGACGGCACTTAATGCCACTGAACTGCACACCTAAGAATGGTTAAAGTGGTAAATTTTACGTTGTATGTGTTTTCCTACAAGAAACCAGTTTGAGGAGAAAAATGGCACCAAAACAACGTGCACCTCCTGGGCTTGGGCGGCCTCTGGGCATGGCCCTGGCCAGGCTGGGACCGGAGCTGCTCAAACTGTGGGTGTTTGGGTGTTTATTCACCCTGAGTCACCGGCTCCCGGGGCGGGGAGCTCCTCACCTGGGGGGATCCATCCTTCCCCAGGGGCCTCGGCGTTGGGCTGCTTCCTCCCTCTGCCCCTGCAGCCCAGGTCCGCAACCCCTACGGCCCTCTGCCCCTCTCGGGGCGCTCTGGAGACCCTCTGAATTTATTGAGCACCTACTGTGTGCTGGAGAGTCCCCTCCCACGTGGTGAGGAGCTTGAGGAGAGCCATGCACCAGCCAGCGCTGACTGCGCCCCGCTCTGCACTGAGCTCCGCGAAGCAGGAAGGTGCGTGGGCTCCTCCCAGCAGCCCTGTGAGCTGCCCGCCCTGTGCTCCTGCAGAACCTCCAGCTGCCAGCCAGCACACAGCTTGCCCAAGGCCACCTCCTTGACGCCTCCTCAGCACCAGGTTGGCACCGTCTCTTCTGCAGCCGTGGGTGCCCCTCCCTGCACACGGGGTCCAGTTATTCAGGGACTCCTCTGCCTCCCCCTCTCCCCCCCCCCCCCCCGTCTCCACACTCAGCCTGGACCTAGAGGCCCCTGCAGCGGGGGGCACACCTTGGTCACTTTTATTCCCCCACAGGACCAAGCCAGGGCTAAGCAGAGTTCAGGATGTGCTTCAAGACCAGGTGTTTGGGGGAGGCCGGGGGGGGGGGGGGGTAAGAGCCAGGCATGCTGGGCCCGAACAGACAGGACTGTTTCCTGCCCTCCTGAGCCTCAAGCCCCCTCACCCGGAAGCAGAGCTGTGAACAGCGCCCGCCTCAGCCCAGGAGTCAGGAAGGCAGCCTGTGAAGCCCAGGGAGCATGCCCAGAGGCCGCTCACTGCGAGGCTGGCCCTCTCGGCGCTGACACACCCGCTCCCCTGCGAAACCACATCCTGCCTGGTCATAAGCTGCCTCCACCCCACGCCTGGCGTCCTGCAGGCCCACTCCCCCCGGATGCTGCAGGGCAGGCCCTCGGGCCCGCTCCCCCTGCTCCCTCTCCTCTTCCGGGCCCCCGCCATTGGGTGTCCCCCTGGAGGAGGACTGGGGGAGCCAGGAGGGTGGTCGAGTGTCTGGTGTCTGGGCTGGAGGCTGGCTCGAGGCAGCAGGCCCTGCCCCGGAGTGCCGCTTTCCCGGGAGTGTGGGTGGTGAGCAGCCAGCTGGTCATTAGAGGGCCCGGGAGGCTGACCTGGGACGGAGCCACCGGCCAGGGCGGAGCTGGCGTCTGCTGGCCCTGCAGTGACCTGAGCTCTGGGGGCAGGGAAGCTGCGCTCCTGAGCTCAGTCTGGGGACCGCCGTGTGGGGCCTCGGGGCCGGTGGGGAGAAGGCCAGGCTTTGGCGAGGACCCGCTCAGGGAGGAAGGCGGACACTTGGGGCTGTGGTCTGGGCTCTGCTCTGGGCTCTGCTCTCGGCTCTGCTCTCAGTTTATAAGAGTGACGTTGGGCGGGTGACTCGGTCTCTCTGTGCCTCAGTTCCCCCATCTGTGGAATGGGCTGAAGATAGGGGCCCCCATCCTGGCATCTGAGGGGTTCAACGAGAGGACCCCATGGTGAGGGCTAGCTCGGGGCCCGCACGCATCTCTCTCAGTCCCCCAGTTTTGCCAGAGGGTCTGGTTTGCTTTCCTTCGGTCCTCCCCACGCAGCCCAGCATGCTCTAGATAGACAGGCCGGGAAGTTGGCAGGGAAGGCCTGTTTTAGGAAACCTTCGTCACTGTTGTCGTTCTTTGTTATGAGGAATCAAAATAAGGTGGCCCAGTCTCAACCGGAGCGCCCTGGCCCCTCTCCCAAGAGGAACAGACCCACTTGTCAGAACACAGGGTTTGCCCTTCCTTTAGAGTCTAGACGGCAACGTAGGGTGTAAAGTAAAATCACAGTTTTATTTTAGAAGGTATGCGCAGAAAGGACTAGAAGGTTATTGCTTGTTGAGAAGTTAGCAGAGGTAACCCTGGGGGTGTTTCCACCAGGGCCTTCCGGTTCAGCCTCACCTTTCAGCATTTTCCCAGGCCTCCTCCCGCGAGCATGGGGTACCTTCCTCACCCCGTCCCTCTGACACTGCTGTCCCGAGAGCACCGTGCCTTGCAGCGCGACCTCGGGAGAGTCCTTGCACACGTCCATGCTGTGGCCCACCTGGACGCCACTGGCCGAGTTCCCGAATGTGGCTTCTGAGCCAGGGTTTCCCCAACCTGGCCAGTCATTAGTGTCACTGAGGTGACATATTGAAAGATCACCCCGCCCCGACTGGTGTGGCTCAGTGGACAGAGCGTCGGGCTGCGGGCTGAAGGGTCCCAGGTTTGATTCCGGTAAAGGACATGTTGTGGGCACATCCCCAGTAGGGGGTATGCAGGAGGTGGCTGATGGATGTTTCTCTCTCATCGATGTTTCTTTTTTCTTTTTAAAAAAAATATTTTATTGATTTTTCACAGAGAGGAAGGAGAGGGATAGAAAGTCAGAAACATCCATGAGAGAGATACACTGATCAGCTGCCTCTTGCACCCCCCCCCCCCACTGGGGATGTGCCCGCAACCACGGTACATGCCCTTGACCGAAATCGAACCTGGGACCCTTCAGTCCGCAGGCCGATGCTCTATCCACTGAGCCAAACCGGTTTCGGCTCTCATCGATGTTTCTAACTCTATGCCTCTCCCTTCGTTCTGTAAAAAAATCAATAAAATATATTTAAAAAAAATTTTTTTAAATCACCCCCAACCCCACCCCCCAAAATCAAAATTCCTGGCTTTACCCGAGATCCGCGGAACTGAGGCTTCTGGGAGAGACCCGCTGCCGCTTTTCATTCCCCTTCACACACGGGGACAGACACAGCCATCGCTTCCCATGGTGCAGAGTCGTGACCTTTCCTCCTGCTTCAGGCCGGGAACATCTTGTCCTCTTGTCCCCTCACCCGGGAGCTCCTCCTCACACCCCCGGTGTGTGTCCTCCGGCTCCCCTGGGGCTCTCAGAATTCTGCATGGACGTAGCTGTATGCGCACACGTAGGCGTGCTCAGACTTCCCTGTTCGGTTTACGAAAGTGAGCCCCTCTGCTTTTGGCTTTCTCAGGCCGCAGAACTCTCTGCAGGTCACTGGCACGGCTTCCCGGCAGCTGTTGTGAGTGAGCTGGTGGTTTCAGTGAGCCCCTCCAGTCGGTCTGATCAGTAAGAGCAAGCATGTCAAACTCAAAGGCTAACTCGGGCCAAATAAACGAGGCATATGGCCCACGGGCCACGAGTTTGACATGCTTGAGTAAGAGGGTAGGGTCTAGCCGATACCCCGATCGCTCCTGTGGGCCTGAATCAGCCATCTGTCAGTGTGGGTCCTCAGCTCAGTGCTCAGTCTTCCTGTCTGTGAAATGGGGGGGCTGCCTGCCGTCTCCCACAGCGGTTTCCGGAGAAAGGCTGATCCGGGGGCTGTCCTACGGGTGGCCAGGCTCTGATTCCCAGCCAGACTCGAGGTGGAATTTTGGAAAACGAGTCCATTGTCTCCTTCCCTTGACCCCCGGGTGCCAGAAAGCCAGGCTGCCCTGCGGTAACCCCCTCATGTGGGTGCCTTTCAGGTTGAACCATGATTCCGGTGACAGAGCTCCGCTACTTTGCGGACACACAGCCAGCCTACCGGATCCTGAAGCCGTGGTGGGACGTGTTCACCGACTACATCTCCATCGTCATGCTGATGATCGCAGTCTTCGGGGGCACGCTGCAGGTCACCCAGGACAAGATGATCTGCCTGCCCTGTAAGTGGGTCACCAAGGACTCCTGCAACGACTCTTTCCGGAGCTGGGCAGCGCCCGTCCCAGAGCCCGTCTACCCCAACTCCACTGTCCTGCCGACCCCCGACACCGGCCCCAAGGGCATCAAGTACGACCTGGACCGGCACCAGTACAACTACGTGGACGCCGTGTGCTACGAGAACCGCCTGCACTGGTTCGCCAAGTACTTCCCCTACCTGGTGCTGCTGCATACGCTCATCTTCCTGGCCTGCAGCAACTTCTGGTTCAAGTTCCCACGCACCAGCTCGAAGCTGGAGCACTTCGTGTCCATCCTGCTCAAGTGCTTCGACTCCCCGTGGACCACGCGGGCCCTGTCGGAGACGGTGGTGGAGGAGAGCGACCCCAAGCCGGCCTTCAACAAGATGAACGGCTCCATGGACAAGAAGTCCTCGACCGTCAGCGAGGACGTGGAGGCCACGGTGCCCATGCTGCAGCGGACCAAGTCTCGGATCGAGCAGGGCATCGTGGACCGCTCGGAGACGGGCGTGCTGGACAAGAAGGAGGGCGAGCAGGCCAAGGCGCTGTTCGAGAAGGTGAAGAAGTTCCGGACCCACGTGGAGGAGGGCGACATCGTGTACCGCCTCTACATGCGGCAGACCATCATCAAGGTGATCAAGTTCATCCTCATCATCTGCTACACCGTCTACTACGTGCACAACATCAAGTTCGACGTGGACTGCACCGTGGACATCGAGAGCCTGACGGGCTACCGCACCTACCGGTGCGCCCACCCCCTGGCCACGCTCTTCAAGATCCTGGCGTCCTTCTACATCAGCCTGGTCATCTTCTACGGCCTCATCTGCATGTACACGCTGTGGTGGATGCTGCGCCGCTCCCTCAAGAAGTACTCGTTCGAGTCGATCCGTGAGGAGAGCAGCTACAGCGACATCCCCGACGTCAAGAACGACTTCGCCTTCATGCTCCACCTCATCGACCAGTACGACCCGCTCTACTCCAAGCGCTTCGCCGTCTTCCTGTCCGAGGTGAGCGAGAACAAGCTGCGGCAGCTGAACCTCAACAACGAGTGGACGCTGGACAAGCTGCGGCAGCGGCTCACCAAGAACGCGCAGGACAAGCTGGAGCTGCACCTGTTCATGCTCAGCGGCATCCCCGACACCGTGTTCGACCTGGTGGAGCTGGAGGTGCTGAAGCTGGAGCTGATCCCGGACGTGACCATCCCGCCCAGCATCGCCCAGCTCACGGGCCTCAAGGAGCTGTGGCTGTACCACACGGCGGCCAAGATCGAGGCGCCGGCCCTGGCCTTCCTGCGGGAGAACCTGCGGGCGCTGCACATCAAGTTCACGGACATCAAGGAGATCCCGCTGTGGATCTACAGCCTGAAGACGCTGGAGGAGCTGCACCTGACGGGCAACCTGAGCGCCGAGAACAACCGCTACATCGTCATCGACGGGCTGCGCGAGCTCAAGCGCCTCAAGGTGCTGCGGCTCAAGAGCAACCTGAGCAAGCTGCCGCAGGTGGTCACGGACGTGGGCGTGCACCTGCAGAAGCTGTCCATCAACAACGAGGGCACCAAGCTCATCGTCCTCAACAGCCTCAAGAAGATGGTGAACCTGACCGAGCTGGAGCTCATCCGCTGCGACCTGGAGCGCATCCCCCACTCCATCTTCAGCCTCCACAACCTGCAGGAGATCGACCTCAAGGACAACAACCTCAAGACCATCGAGGAGATCATCAGCTTCCAGCACCTGCACCGCCTCACCTGCCTTAAGCTGTGGTACAACCACATCGCCTACATCCCCATCCAGATCGGCAACCTCACCAACCTCGAGCGCCTCTACCTGAACCGCAACAAGATCGAGAAGATCCCCCCCCAGCTCTTCTACTGCCGCAAGCTGCGCTACCTGGACCTCAGCCACAATAACCTGACCTTCCTCCCCGCCGACATCGGCCTCCTGCAGAACCTGCAGAACCTGGCCATCACGGCCAACCGGGTGAGTGGCCCGGCCCTGGCTCCGGGTGCTGGGGGCAGGGGGGGGCCGTCGCGGCCCATGGTGGGAGTGCTCGGGAGGCCCGGTGTCTTGGGACCTCACCCGGTGGTTCCCAGAACTGTCCTGGAGGAGCTTCTAGAAACACAGACTTCCCGGCCCCACTCCAGACCTGCCAGGTCAGGACCTCAGGTTGGGAGCCTGTCTCTGCCAGGAGGGATGTGCGCTCACGTGGGTCTGTCCCCAAGGTGCCCTCGTGCAGGTGCCTCACAGGCAGGGATGTGCAGGGCAGGCGGTCCAAGGCCTGTGGTTCTCTCTCTGTCCATCTCAGGCTGGGGTGTGGGAGGCGGGACTTAGCCTGGATCTGGCGCTATTTCCTCAGCTTGTCCCAGACCCGACTGGGAGCCGAGGCGTCAGTCTGCGTCCCGCAGGAACGGGAACTGGGGTGGCTGCTGTGCGCCGAGGGGAAGCCAGGCCGCCTCCTCAACTCCTAGGGCGCTGCTCTCCCCTCTCCCCCCACATTTGGGTGGTGGAGGGCAGAGTGGGGCCTGATCGGGGCTGACTGTCACCACCTGTTCTCTGGAGAGGATATTGTGCAAACCGTTAGGGAGGCCACGCCCTGGAGACCACTGCCGTCCCAGTGCGGTGGCCCCTCGCCTGGCCTGGGAAACCCCCCACCCAGGCCCCTCCGTAGAGGCAGGAGGGTGGGGCTCAGGGACGGGTGCCCCTGCGGTTCTGTGGTCTGGCCTCTGCGGTAGAGCAAAGCACAGCCACTGAGAAGGCCGCCCCGCCACCCCTCTCAGGCACCTGCAGGGAGGTTGACAGTGGGAAAAACAGGTTGTCTGGGTCCCTACTTGCTAGCTGGGAACTTCTGGTGAAGTGGGCAGCGATGGAGTTCCGGGGCCCGGGGCTGGGATGCCCAGGATGGGCCCGATTCAGACACCGCTCCTGCGCCTCATCGAGTACAGTGGCGTCGAGCAGCCCTGTTGGTTAGAGCCTAGCGGTGTGTCAGCCCTGGGCAGGCAGTGGCCCTGCACCCCCAGGGCCCAGCAGCCCCTGAGACGCCCCTGCCCCGGAAAGGACACGCCTCTCAGTGTCACTCGGACTGCGGAGTCCAGGTGTCCCCACGCCTCTCTGACGGCACACAGCCTGTCTCCACGTGTCAGAGGTGGTGGCACCCCCTGGTCCGCCCCCCACGTTAGGACTGAGAGGAACAGGGAGAAGGTCAGATCCCAGCTGGCTGCACCCTGAGAATCTGCCCCCAGAGCCGGGCTGGTGGTGGCCCCAGAGCACAGCCCCAGCCCGGGGCTTGCTGGGCCTTCCTATTAGGCTCCCCATCCGGTGCTCTACCCCAGCTGCTCACCCCACGTGTGCCTGTCAGGTCACGTCCGCTGGCTGAGGTCACCCCCGGAGAGGAGCTGGCGGCAGGCGGGCATGCTGTCCGCAGGAAGGAGACCCTCTGACTCGTTCGGTGCTTTGCTGCGTCACATCCTGTCCCCGCCCTCGGAACGCCAGGGGCCTCGCGGGGAAAACAGCTCCCTTCCCAGCCCTGGTCAGGCTCCTCCTTTTCAGCTGGAGCCCCTCTCCACCCTCAGGGGCCTGCAGGTAGAAGAGCAGGGGAGGGGTGGGCCAGCTCAGGCCCTTGCTAGCGTTTTCCCAGGAGTAATCTGGTGCCAAGGAGAACCTTGACCAAGCAGCCATTCGCTTGTCCACTCACTCACTCACTCACTCCCCTGTTCACGGACTTGGCAGCTGGTTTGGCGCACTCTGGTGTGAGTGAGGTGCTGGGGACACAGGCGTGAGCAAGGCCCCGCCTGCCACCCTGAGTTCACACTTAGCACAACGTGGCAGAAGCCCCAGCCCACACCAACCCAGGGCTGTGGGCCCCTGGGGGAAGGGGTGCCACCTGGCCCTGCGGGATGAGGAGGGGTTGGTTAGCCAGGTGAGCGGGGGGCCCAGTAGGCCCTGTCCCTGGAGTAACTGAAAGCCGAGGGGGAGGCGGGGAGGAACTGAGCCAGGGGAGCCAGAGGAGTTTGGACTTTCCCTGAGGGCAGGCCCAGGCTGTCCCCAGGGCTGGGAGCAGCATCCTGTCCCTCCCACTTCCCTTTCGGCGAGCGGATCTTTATTCCATTCCCGGCCTCTGACAGGCCAGGCTCTCAGGACAGGACCTTGGCTTTTTCTGTTCGATGCAGATGTTCGTGACTCCTGCCGATCAAGTGAACAGAGGAGCAAGCTGCCTTGCAGTGTAGAGATTGTTCTTGCTGCCCCGGGAGGGGTGGGTGGAGAGGGCCGGGGGCAGAAGGGTGGTGATAGAAACCCGTGTGGCCGCAGAGGAGGGGGCGCGCCTGCACCGGCAGAGGCTGCAGGGATGGGGGAGACAGGATTTCCAGACTTTGGGGTAGAACCCACAGGACCTGGGCTGGTTTGGTGACTTGAGGCTTCCCCCCTGGCTGCCTGGGGAGATGGATGGATGGTCACTGAGACAGGACACAGGAGGAGGCACGGGTTTTCAGAGAGATTGTATGTCCCGGGCTGGGTGCCTGGGGCCCTGGGACGTCCAAGAGGCCATGCCGAGTCAGCCTGCCGCTCAGGTGTCATTGCCCAGGGCTGGGGAGGAAGGTAGGTGGCAGAAGACCAAGGCCAGGCAGGGCTGTGGGCTCGTGGCAGTGGGGGGGTCGGGAAAGGAGAGCGGGTTTCATGGGTGGAGGGGGAGGAGGCTGGATCACAGTGGGCTGAGGAGAGGTGGCAGCTTTCCAGATAGTCGTTGGGGAGGCTGGAGAGTGATGGAGCAGCCCCAGAGGCTTCTGGGAGGTTGTCTTTTTCAAAGATCAGGCAGATTGGAGGCCACGTCGGTGCTGGGGGAGCCGCTGAGGTCTGAGGGGGTGGGACAGCGGGACTGGGGACAAACAGCACCTCCGGAAGGACGGAGCCACTGCAGCCCTTCTTGTGTCTGGAGAGAGTTCATGGCCGGGCAGGGGATGTTCCGGGAGAGGTTTTCAGGGAGGAAGCTCTGCATATGAACCCCGACTCCGCCGCTCACCACCGGAGCCTTTCCCGGGCTCTGACCACTGGGTGCCACGTGGGCGCAGTGGGGTGTCTGGGGGGCTCTGGCCCCTCAGCCCTCCTGGAGCCCGTGTCCCATCTGTCCTCTCAATTCAGGCCCCTGCACTGGCCCATTCCTGACCATGGGCACGGCGGGGCCGTTTGGAACCCACGCTGGGAGTCTCCTTTAAAAGGGCCAGTGTCCCTCCTGGCGTGGCCTCTGCCCGCCACAGCCCCACTGGCTCCTGCCGGAGGGCACGTTCCTCACCTGGAATGAGTGTCCCCTTCCAAAGATGGCCTAGAGAGCAGGAGCTCCTAGGTAGAGGCCCAGGTCTGCCCGAGGCCCGGCCCAGGTCCGGCCGAGAGGCGTTCTCGGCCCAGCCTTTCCCTCTGCAGCCGGCAGGCTGAGCCAGGGCGGGGAAGGCTCTGCTCTACCGGCCGCCGAGGGCCGGATTGGGCCGAATGGAGCCGTGGCGGACCCTCTCTGGCTCTGCACGTGGCCTTCCACTTCCCCAGCCTTGGCCTCCCCGGCAGGACGCGGGGGCCAGGGCAGAGCAGCCTCGGAGCTGGTGGGATGCCTGCTGTGCGTTACACCTGCAGGGGGTCACTTTAGGACAGACTGGTCCAGTGAGAACCCGGGCTGCTGGCTGACCCCCGGAGAAGGGCAGGGGAGAAGCTGGCCTTGCCCATGTGCCCCCCCCCCCCGGGCCCGTGTTTGCTCCCTGTCCCGTCAACAGTGCGGACATTGAGCCGAGTGTGTGCTGCTGGCCACGTTCGCATGTTGACCCTGCCTTCCGGTGTGAACCGCCGGGCAAAGTAGCTGCTCCGGGGCCTCAGTTACCCCATCTGTAAAATGGGAAGAGTGTTTGCAGGATATTTCTAGGTCCGTTCCAGGGTTAAAAGAGTTAAACCGGACTGAGCCCTAAGCTAATGAGTGTTGCCCCATTGTTCTGCTTTGCAAAATCAGAAAGAGGGGACCCTGACTTGCCACCAGGCTCCGGGCACGCGTGACAGCCTGTGACTTTGACAGGAGAAAACAGGCCCAGGAAGGGGGGTGACACACCTGGGGCTCTCCCGCCTGTGGGCGAGCTCTCCCTGTTCTCAGCCACACGTAAGGGTGTGGGATCTTCCCAGCGTGCTCTGCTCTCATAAACTGTCCTTAACCAGACAGGCCCGGCGCAGCCTGGCTCCCGCTGAGCCCTAGGTAGCGGAGAGGGGGTGCTGATAGTAGCCGGCTAGCGGGATATGCTTAGGGTGTCAGGTGCTGGAGACAGCGGGGAGCAAGGTGGACCCAGTCCTGCCTCTCGGAGCTCAGAGTCCTGGGTGGCAGGTGGTCAGCGGTTGCCCCCTGGGGAGAGCAGTACTGGGGGGCACGTGGCTGCAGAGACCACTCGGGAGGGCACGGGAGGCTCCTGGGGGGGTGACCACAGGGCTGAGACCAGAGGGCCAGCCTTGGGTCAGAGTGTGCCGGTGCTGGGGCCCCAGGGAAGGTGCCAGTGCCCAGGGGAGAAGGGAGGGAAGCCTCGGACCCAGAGGCCCTCAGGTCTGAGTCGTGCCCACCTCACCTTCCCCCCTCCTCTCCCTCTAGATCGAGGCGCTGCCCCCGGAGCTCTTCCAGTGCCGGAAGCTGCGGGCCCTGCACCTGGGCAACAACGTGCTGCAGTCGCTGCCCTCGCGGGTGGGCGAGCTGACCAACCTGACGCAGATCGAGCTGCGGGGCAACCGGCTGGAGTGCCTGCCCGTGGAGCTGGGCGAGTGCCCGCTGCTCAAGCGCAGCGGCCTGGTGGTGGAGGAGGACCTGTTCAACACGCTGCCGCCCGAGGTGAAGGAGCGGCTGTGGAGGGCCGACAAGGAGCAGGCCTGAGCGCGGCGGAGCACCGAGCACCGAGCACCGGCTGGCCCGCGGCGGCCAGCAGTGGGACCACCGGGCCGTCCTCGGGCCCGGGAACCGGACAGCCGGGACAGCCTCTCGGCCGGGCGGGAGCCTGGGGCTGGACTGAGCTGGGCCCGGTTGACCGGGCAGGACCTGAGGGGCTGGCCCCTTTTCTCCCTGCGACCCGCGCCCCTGCAGGCGCCTGTCGGGGACACAGAGCCGTATCGACTATCTCAGAGCGCAGTGTGGACAGTCAGGGCCTCTCCCCGAGGCCGTCTCTGCCCGGCGGCCGAGCCCATGCCAGAGGTCCGGGGACATCGACTTAGCTCTTGGTATTTATTCCCCTCCGCCTCCCGCTCCCCCCGCCGGTCACTCACATTCCCGGGAGGAGGTCACAGGGTGTCGGGGGGAGAGCGGGCTGTTTCCCTTTTCCTTTGGCGGCGCCGCCAGCATTTAGTGCCCACCCGGACGCGAGCGGAGTGGCCAGGGCGAGCCAGCTGTGGACGGTCACCCCGCGGCGCCGGGCCGGGTGCTGGGGCCGGCCGGCGGAGAGCAGGCCGCCAGGTGGGAAGGCCAGGCCTGGGGCTTGCCTCACCCGCTTTGGATTTTTTTTTTTTTAAGTAAAACATTTTTTAAGCTTTGGAAATGGAGGGTTTGGGTATTAAAAAGAAAAAAAACCTTAAAAAAAAAAAAAAGACACTAAAGGCCAGTGCGCTGGAGTCTCAGGGCGGCGGCAGGACTGGGTGTTTCCTCCCCCGGGGTGTCTTCCGTCTGGTGACCTTGTCCAGAGTTCTCCCTGTCCCCCCTCCCCCGGGGGCGGGGGACGTGTCTGTTTTGTTTTTGCTGTCGTTTTCCTTCTCCCCCACGGGTCTTGGCAGGAGCTCACGTCTGTGGCCGCTGGCCAGAGGGAATGTTCTGGAGCTGCCAAGACCAGACGGGAGGAGACTCGGGCTGGCTCGTCCCCGGGCGGACCGAGCGGTGCTCCATCCTCCCGCCCCTCGTCACAGTGTTAAGGAGCCAGGGGGGGCTGCCTCTCGGACTCTGCTGTCTCACCTCATGTGTCACGAGCGTGCCCAGTGCCACCACTCGAGCGGGCTCCCCCGGCTGGGGTTCCAGTTTCTGTCCCCGGCGCCCGGCGCACGCGGCTCGCCCGGCGCCTGGGGGTGAGATGCCCCCTCACTGTAGCTCAGCCAGCGGGGGTCCCCGCCTTAGATCAATCACTTGGACACGAAGGCACGTTTCAGCGTCTCTTGTCCTGACGATCGCGTCTCCGTCCGTTTGTGTGTCCCGCGTCGCGTCGTTGAATGTTGCCCTCGGAAGTAACGCACACTAGCCTCTGACAACCACGAAGCAATCCGTTACCTGTGGGTCTGAGCTGTAGACTCGTTCGATTATCAAATAAACCTGTAACAGAAAGCGGTCTTTGGGGGGCTCCGTGTTGTGGGGAGACCCTCCCCTCGGCTCCGGGTCACCGTTTATTGGGCCCCTGCGACAGTTAACTGCTATTCTCGCCGCCCGGGGACAGGAGCCGGACGGAGCACCTGCCAGCCGGGAGCCTGTGGTCGGGACTCTCGTGAGCTTTGTGAGGTGCTGAGGGTGGAGGGGCCACCGAATGGGAGCCAGTCGTCTCGGGCCGTGTCCCAGCACCGTCACCTGCAGGAAGCTGAGCACATGCTTTCCTTCCCGTGGCCGCCGCCTCCTCATCTGTACAATGGGACTTCTCCCTGTGTTCTCCTAGGTTCTTGTCATCCCCACAGCCAGTCCCCAGGGCTCGGCAGAGGTGGGGCTGAGTGACCCGGGCCCTCAGTGACCTCGGGCGCCTGCCCCCAGTGCTGGGGTCAAGGGCAGAGGCGTAGGGCTGCCCTCAGGTCTTAGCTGCTGTTCTGTGAGGCCTGTTTCCGCTGTGAAGGGGTGGGCTGCGGGGTTGTCTGAGGCTGACTGATGATGATGCAGGTGAGGGGGGTTCACAGAGGGCCTTGGATCCGGAACCCAGTAAAGGACGTTCTCCTCTGGACCAGCGAGGCTTGCGCTAGGCGGACATGGGGGTCCTGGGGCAGGGGTCTTGGTGAAGAAGAAAGGGCCTTGTGTTTGACCTTGGCCTTAGTGAGGAGGCCTTGGGTACCTCCCCCAGCACAGGCCAGAGTCTGTCCTTGTTCCATGGGCTATAACCTGCCCGCTCCCCCCCCCCCCCCGACCCCCATAACCTCAGGACAAGCCAGGGCTTTTCTTCCTCTCTGTCTCTGACTTGGGCGGTCTGATTGGGAGGCTGAGCAGCTGGGCCTGGGCCCCCTCTACGGCCCCCCGGAGTCTCTACCCCATTGCGAGTGGAGGTCTTCCCCTCACTCTGGTCTGGCCATGCCCTCCCCTCCCAGGCCTGCCCCACCCCAGCATGGGGACTGCCCAGTGGCCAGAGCAGGAGTGTTTGATCTGGAGCTGGTTAGCTTTTGGAGAAAACAAACACCACCACCCACTGCTCAAACCCTGAGCAGGCCCTAGCCGGCTTGGCCGGTGGGTGGAGCGTCGGCTTGTGGACTGTGGCCTGTGGACTGAAAGGTCCCAGGTTTGATTCCGGTCAAGGGCTCGATCCCTAGGCGGTGACGTGCAGGAGGCAACCAACCGGTGATTCTCTCTCATCATGGATGTCTCTGTCTCTCTCTTTCCCTTTTCCTTCCTCTATGAGATCAATAAAAAATATATATATTTTTTTTTTAATTTTTAAGTAAAACAAACCTGAGCAGAATAAATGAGCAAATCTCAGGAGACCCAGTTCTGCCCCCCTCGCCCTTAAAACCCAGTGCTTGTCTTTCCTCTGGCTGCGAGGGCAGTTTGGAAAATTGGGGGAAATTAAAAAACTAAAAGGACTCCCCGTCCTACCCCGAAGAGCCCCGCTGACCCTTGGTGCACAGTTGGTAGGCATTTGCCAAGCGCCAGGCCCATGCCAAGCTCTGTTAGCGGCCAAGTATTCGCCTTCCTCCTCCCAAGAGAGGGACTTCTGTCCCCAAATGACAGGTGGGGAAAGGAAGGTGGGCTGGAAGGAGCCCGGGCTGCCTCAGGTTCCCAGGGGAGCGTCGGGCCCTCCCGGTGGCCCTCGGCACTCCTGGCACATGTCCACCCGCCGGCTGGCTGCTCCAAGGGGCCAGGCTAGCGAGTGAGCGAGTGAGCGAGGATCCCCCGTATGGTTCTGCCGCCTCCCCTCCCCTGCCAGCCTAACCCTGGGCGCCTCCTAGGGAGGCTGGGCCGAGCAGCTCCCACCGCGGTGGCCCAGGAAACAAAGTTTGACTCGGGGCCAGGGCTTCTGAGGGCCGAGCTGTGTCCCGCACGCCCTCCCGAGACACTCTGTCCCCTCGCGTTCGGGGAGGGCCCGGCCGGCTTTCCCTGAGCAGGGCCGGCCGGAGGGGGCTGACTCTGCCCGCCCCGGGAGACACCACGCTCCCTGGGCCTGGAGGTGGGAACAGGAGCCAACCCTGGCTCTCCCTCATTCTGCAGACCCAGGCTCCCATTCTCTAGCCTCTTCCTCCCTTTTTTTTTCTTTTTAATATTATTGATTTCAGAGAGGGAGAAATAGAACCATCAATGATGAGAGAGAGAGTCACAGATCAGCTGTCTCCTGAATGCCCCTCCTCCACCGCACACACACGCACACACACACACACACACACGCACACACACGCACACACACACACACTCACACACGCACACACACACACACTCACACACGCACTCACACACGCACACACACACGTGCGCGCACACATGCACACACTCACACACACGCGCGCGCACACACACGCACACACACACACACACACACACACACACACTGGGGATCAAGCCCGCAACCCAGGCATGTGTTCTGATCGGCAATCTAACCGCGACTCCTGCCAGCCAGCTGGGCTCCCTCTTCCTCCTCCCACGATTCCCCTTACCTTTTACCTTCCAGTTAGCTGCAGAGCCATCTACACCCCCTTCCATAAACCTCCCAGGACCTGGAGTGTCCAGCTGGGAGGCCCCGACAATCCCTAGGAGAGCTCTCCCACCTTCCACCTTGGGATGAGAAGCCAGCCAGGCCAGTCCAGTGTGCACGTCCTCCAGGCCTCCCCCCTCCCCCCGAGGCCTCCACCTCCCTCCCCAAGCCTCCACCCCCCTTCCCAGGCTTCCACCCCCCTCCCCAGGCCTCCCCCTCCCTCCCCAGGCCTCCACCCCCCAGGCCTCCACCTCCCTCCCCAGGCCTCCACCTCCCTCCCCAGGCCTCCCCCTCCCTCCCAGGCCTCCACCCCCCAGGCCTCCACCCCCCTCCCCAGGCCTCACCCCTCCCTCCCCAGGCCTCCCCCTCCCTCCCCAGGCCTCCACCCCCCAGGCCTCCACCTCCCTCCCCAGGCCTCCCCCTCCCTCCCCAGGCCTCCACCTCTCTCCCCAGGCCTCCCCCTCCCTCCCCAGGCCTCCACCTCCCTCCCCAGGCCTCCACCTCCCTCCCCAGATGAGGTTGGTGGGCCTGGGGACTTGGGTCACAGTTAGTGGTGGCACCTGGGCTGGCCCTCAGGTGTCCTCTTGTCTGCCCAACTTTTTCGCCCAGAAACCTCTTGAATTCAACTTCTGGGCACCCGTAAGCGGCCAGCCCCAGGGAGGGGGTGGGGGGCAGGAAAGACCTTGAAGGAGAGCAGAAAGGCTTAAGCCTGGGTTAGCTGGGGAGACGGACCCAGAGTGTGGGGCCCCCTGGGCACAGAAGTCACAGGGAGCCTGAAAAAACTGGGATTTAAACCCAGGCTGGTCTGGGACGGGGCTGGGCAGGGACTGAGTTTCCTCTGGGGAGGGAATGGTTAAGTCCTGGGCCTCCCAGGCTCTGTCCACTCTCCCCTCCTGACCTTTCTCCTCTCCAGCCTCGGCCACAGCACCAGCGCTGAGAGCACCCCTCGGCCTGTCCGCATGGCCTGCCTGAACCCCGCACAACTCCAGAAGGTAGGGGCCTGCGGAGTGGGCACGGGGAGGGTTGGGTAAGAGTGGGCGGACCCTCTGGACGGGACGGAAAGCACCCCCAGTCCCAAGAACAACCCCAACCCCTGCCAGTTTCCAACAGAGGAAACCGAAGGCAGAGTGGTCCATTCCCGCCATGAAATCTAACTTCTGAGCAGGGCTGGGGTTGTCCGGGCCACAGGCCCAGGGTGGGATGGGAACACGTGCCCATGTGACCGAAACCCGTATAAGGCGCCGAGCGCCAGCCCCCGCCGCCCGGGTCTGGGCCGGGCCACTGTCTCTCGGCGCCAGGCTTGGGTGCCAGGGGCCAGTGTGCTTGAAACACAAAAGCCTCGCTCGTGGGAGTTCGGGAGACACAGTCTTCAACAACGCCACCCTGCTGGTTGGTCTGGCGGCGGGAGGAGCGTGCAGAGACACAGGGGCTCACGGGGAGACTGAAGCCGCTCCCGCTCCCCCGCTGGCGGGACTCGGTGCGCAGCCCCAGAGTCAGATCCACCGTGATGGCTGGGAGATCGCTTATCCAGCCCTCGCCATCCGCCCAAGTTCGCACAGCGGCTAGGATACTCATCTGCACTTGGCTTTTCCCCCATCAGGAACATATTTCCGTGTCAGTAAATATTTTCTACCACATGATGTTTTTCAGATGTCGTGTCCCAGACAGAGCGGCCGGGCTCGGGCGAACAAATCCCTTTGTGCTGAGCGCTTAGGTTATTTCTGACTCACTGCTGTCACTAAACACGCCGCAGGGAACACCCCCACACATCCATCTTGGCTCCCTATTTGATAATCCTCGGCCTTTCTATTTATTAATTTTATTTTATTTTTAAATATGTTTTATTGATTTTTTACAGAGCAGAAGGGAGAGGGATAGAAAGTCAGAAACATCGATGAGAGAGAGACATCGATCAGCTGTTTCTTGATGTGCCCGCAGCCAAGGTACATGCCCTTGGCAGAATCGAACCCGAGACCCTTCAGTCTGCAGTCCGACGCTCTATCCACTGAGCCAAACCGGTCTTGGCTATTTATTTATTTTAAATTCACACTCAAGAATATGTTTCAAGCCAAAACCACTTTGGCTCAGTGGATAGAGCATTGGCCTGCGGACTGAAGGGTCCCGGGTTCGATTCCGGTCAAGGGCATGTACCTTGGCTGCAGGCACATCCCCAGTGGGAGATGTGCAAGAGGCAACTGATCGATGTTTCTCTCCCATCGATGTTTCTGACTTTCTATCCCTCTTCCTTCCTCTTTGTAAAAAATAAAAAAATATATTTAAAAAAAATATGTTTAGACAGAGGAAAGGAGAGAGAGAAGCATCAGTTGGTTGTCTTCCCAAACTCACCCTGACCAGGGATCGAACCTGCAACCTAGGTATGTGCCCTGGCTGGGAATCGAACCCACAACCTCTTGGTGTACTTTGCTCCGACCAACTGAACCACCCGCCAGGCCCCTCTCTCGTCTTGTCTGCAGACCGCCAGCACCGTGTCTGCCGACCTTGGGATGCACGGTTCCCTGCGATGACCCAGTTCCCAGGGGGTAGTTTTCGGCTGGACTCTGAGATGAGGATTAAGTTCCCATCACGCAGAGCTGCCCAGAGACTGAAGGGCCCATGGTGGGCGGGCGCAGATGTCCCGACTCCCTGTGGTGCCTGGAAGGCAGACCTGAGCACCCGTGGAGGAGGGAATGGGGTCAGTAATTGGAAATTGGACACTTCACGGGGGCTCAGGGGTGACTTCCATTGCCCCTGTTCAGGCAGCGACTTCATATCTGCAAGCGAATGTGCAGATACCCCTCTTACCTCAACAGCCTCCGAGTAAGAGGACCGGGGGCCAAGCAGAGACAGCCAAAGGTGTTTGTTTATTTTTTAAATACATTTTATTGATTTTTTACAGAGAGGGAGGGAGAGAGATAGAGAGTTAGAAACATCGATGAGAGAGAAACATCGATCAGCTGCCTCCTGCACACCCCCCACCGGGGATGTGCCCGCAACCAAGGTACATGCCCTTGACCGGAATCGAACCTGGGACCCTTCAGTCCACAGGCCGGCGCTCTACCCACTGAGCCACACCGGTTTTAATGCCCAACTGCACTCATGCCAAAGCCCAGCGCCTTGGGTGGCCTGGCCCCGGCCATCCTCCCATCTACCCGCCCCCCCCCCCCCCACTCTGCACCATTGGGTCCCCATCCTCACGTTTCCGTGTTTCTCTCCTGCTCAGGGTTCCACACATCCTGCTCCCTCCCCTGAGTGCTCCTCCCTATCCCTCCCTCTCCCGTTATCCTGCTGGTCCCTTTAAATGTCACAGCCCTGAGGCCTCCCGTCCTCCCCATCTGGTTTCCATTAGAGCTTCTTCCTTTAGTTCTAGAACTGCCCTCTCCCTCCCTGCACTCAGCAGGCTGCTCCCGTGTGCAGCTTGTTCCCATCAACCTCCTTGGCTCGACTGGAAGCCCTGAGAAGGCAGGCTTCCTGGCTGGTTTCCTGTCGCTGAATCTCCAGCTGCTTCCGTGTTTGGTACACGTATGTGCTCAACCAGTTATACCGTGAATGAGGTTATATTCCCCTGTGATCCAAGCTCACTGGACCACTGGACGGGGAAAGGGGCACACCTTGCCTTTTCCTTCCTCCTTCCATCTTTCCAGAGAGAGGAAGGGAGCGGGAAAGAGAGAGAGGAACACCGATGAGAGAGAAACATCCACCAGCTGCCTCCTGCATCCCCCCCACTGGGGATTGAGCCCGCAACCCAGGCATGTGCCCTGACTGAAAATTGAACCCGTGACCTTTCGGTTCATGGGTCAACACTCAGCAGCTGAGCTACACTGGCTGGGCCATTCCAGCCTATATGGATTGCTCCTCACTGGGGCCGAGCACTGTGGCCAGCGTGGGGACAGAGCGATGGACAGGACACTTGGTCCTGCCTTTGCATAGTTTGGGGGAGCGGTCCAACCATTCTCGTTTAGGATGTCTGAGGGCGGGGAAGCTGAGCCCCCCCTGCCTGCAGTTCCAGGAGGACGGGTTCCTGGTGCTGGAAGGGTTCTTGTCTGCGGATGAGTGCGTGGCCCTGCAGCGGAGGATTGGCGAGATCGTGGCCGACATGGATGTCCCGCCCCACTGCCGCACGGAATTCTGCACCCAGCAGGAGGAGCAGCTGCGGGCGCAGGTAGGTGCCTGGGTCTGTGATGGGGGCTCAGCCCCGCCCCCAGCAGCAGTCTGGGGCCGTCAGCTCATTCTGAGAACAAACCAGGGCCCAGCCATCCATGTGCCAGGCTCTGGGCTAAGTGTCCCATCTGCATAGTTCCTCCATTCCTCAGTCTGAATGTATAAGGCCAGCATTATTATTAATTTTTAAAATATAGTTTATTGATTTTTTACGGAGAGGGAGGGAGAGGGTTAGAGAGTCAGAAACATCGATGAGAGAGAAACATCGATCAGCTGCCTCCTGGACACCCCCATTCGGGGGATGTGCCCACAACCAAGGTACATGCCCTTGACCGGAATCAAACCCGGGACTCTTCAGTCCGCATGCCGACGCTCCATCCACTGAGCCAAACCGGTTTTGGCCATTTTTATTGATTTTTTACAAGAGGAAGGGAGAGGGATAGAAAGCCAGAAACATCAATGAGAGAGAAACATTGATCAGCTGCCTCCTGCACACCCCTTACTGGGAACTTGCCCACAACCAAGGCACATGCCCTTGACCAGAATTGAACCCGGGATCCCTCAGTCCGCAGGTCAACGTTCCATCCACTGAGCCAAACCAGTTTCGGCTAAGGCCAGCAATATTGTCCCCACTTGACAGGTGGGGAAGATGAGGCTTGGCCCAAGCCAAATGATTTTAACCCCGGACTGTCTGACACCAAATCCACACAGTTCACTGCTCTGCCCTTCTTCCTCAGTAGCTCTCCAGTCTCAAAGGGCCTCCCGGTGGCCAGGGACCCAAAATGGGCCAGGTGACTGAAGTGCCCACCTGTGTAGGGCTTATTCCCCCCGTGAGACTGGAAACTCTGCCCGTTTCCCTCCAGTGACCTAATGCCACTCAGTCCAGTTTGAGATGAGAAGCTGAGACTTGGGGATTCGTCCACAGTTCTCTACCCAGCCCGGAAGCCAACCCTGTCTGTGGTCCAGGCCCCCTAATGGGCCTCACTCACACCCATCCTGGGGAGCTGCTGCCACCTGGTGGGCACAAAGGGAATAATCACAATGGCTGAAGCCATGCAACCAACAGGACAGGGTCTTGAGGAGGAAAAGGGTTACAGGATGATAATTTCCTCTAAAGGATTTCATTTGTCAGCACTCCAGCCTTCTACTTGGGGAAGTCAGAGACTGTGTCCACTGTCACATAAAGGCTCCCAGGAGTGAGGGGGCTAATCCTGTGCTCTCCAAGCTGCCTTCTGAGAATTCTCCAGAGACCAGTGAGGGGCGGGGGTGGAGGACGGGAGAAGCAAGATACTAGTATCTTGGCTTATAACGCTTGCGACTAGGTCGGCACCGAGCCCGGTACTCAGTAAACCCTCGGTATTCACGACAGATCTTGAGAATGACTGAAATACAAAAAGACGAGCCCGGCCCGTGTGCCCAGTTGGTTGAGCATCATCCCATCTGTGCCCAGGAGGCTGCTGGTTCCATTCCCGGTCAGAGCTCAGGCCCGGGCTGCGGGCCTGATCCCCAGCAGGAGGTGTACAGGAGGCAGCCGACCGGTGTTTCTCTCTCATGCATGTCTCCCCCTTCCTCTCTCTGAAATCAATAAAAACATTAAAATTTTAAAAAGTTGAGAGGGTGTCCTGCCCAGTTCTCCCAGCTGACCTCCTCCACCTCCCATTGTCTTTGAGTGGTGTTACAGCTCTAAGTTGTGCAGGACTGGGAATGATGCACGTAAGATAATTGCCTATAGAAATGGATAGGAACTGGGTCTAGTAAAAGGCAGTTGTTATTCAGTTATGCAAAATGCACTTACGGCCCTAACCCAGTGGTGGGCAAACTCATTAATCACCAGAGCCAAACATCAACAGCACAACGATTGAAATTTCTTTTGGGAGCCAAATTTTTTAAACTTAAACTTCTAACGCCACTTCTTCAAAATAGACTTGCCCAGGCTGTGGTATTTTGTGGAAGAGCCACACTCGGGGTGGGGGGGTGAGGACGCAAAGAGCCACATGTGGCTCGCGAGCCGCAATTTGCCGGCCACAGCCCTAACCGGTTTGGCTCAGTGGAGAGAGCGTCAGCCTGCGGACTGAAGGGTCCCAGGTTCGATTTCAGTCAAGGGCATGTACCTCGGCTGCAGGCACATCCCCAGTGGGGGGTGTGCAGGAGGCAGCTGATCGATGTTTCTCTCTCATCGATGTTTCTGACTTTCTATCCCTCTCCCTTCCTCTCTGTAAAAAATCAATAAAATATATTTTTAAAAAAAGAACATAGAAAAAGAACAGCAATCGCTCATACTCATCAATGTAGCCATGCCCTTGCGGAGTGTCCTCTATTTGGCAGCAGTAACTGTCACAAAAGCAGACACATGTCACTTAACGGCCCTCGGAGGGCGGTCCTAGTGCTTTGTGTGTACCTGCTCGTGGTCCTTACAACCCCCGGAGACAGGCGCCCTAATAGCAGCTGTATCTCAGGAGGAATGAAGCCCAGAGAGGCTCGCCAGCGGCCACAGTCACACAGCCAGTCAGCGGCAGAGCTGGGGTTCAACCCACGCGTTCTGGCTCCAGGGTCTGTGCTGTCCGCTGCTGTAAGATTCAGCCTCTTCCTGAAGCCTCCACCCATCCCTGGAGGTCAGTTCTGTCATCCCCCCCCCCCCCCGGGCATGAGGACACGGAGGCTCCGGGAGGTACCGCAAGCGGCCCCAGCCTCTCTGGCCACCAGCCGGTTCGATTCTAGCGCCTGTTAGGAATCACACCATATCCAGGTTGAGTCATGTGACTTATTAAAAGGTTCCCAAGAAATGTCATGCTTGTAGCTCCCAGCTGTGTACCCAGGCCCTTGGGGTTGCCATTCCCTTCTGCCTCGGTGGGCAGGTTTGGGGAGCACCACGCGGTTGCTAGCCCTGGGGGGTCGCTAGCCCTCTTCCTTCCTCGCCAGGCCCACCTCTGACCCGCGATGCGAGGCTCGCTCAGTCCCCCCGGTGTCCCCCCTCCACAGGGCAGCACTGACTACTTCCTGAGCAGCGGCGACAAGGTCC